>JAKTZF010000038.1:0-20580 GCA_030705235.1 Spathaspora jeffriesii
TCTGGATAGCATTAATTAAAGACGCATTAGAAAAAGCTCAAGATGGATATGCCAAATCGAAAAGGGCTTTAACCGAATACTATTCTTGAGTTACTGTATGTCTTACGCATACAAACCTACCACCGTGGTATATTAATTTTAATTTATACAAAAAGTGTCTGCTTTTGTTTCTTTTTTATGTTCTGCATTTTTTAAACTAAATATACACAAGAAATTTGTTGTTCTATTTATATATTTTCAATTCGTTTTAATGCACAAAGATCCATATATTCAATGTTGTAAGGAATATACTTTCTTAAGAAATTTGGAATATAAATCAATTTTCCAATGGCATTGTGGTTCCCATTTGGATTTAAAATCTTTGTACATGTTAATATCTCCCAATTATCAGGATCAACAAGAGTTGAATCTGGTCTAATCAATTGTGGCAAACTCTCCAACTGTGAATTATCTATAAAATAGTCACATTGATCCAAAGGAATAATCTTATCACTTTCGAATTGATTACGGTTGTTCATATGTAATGGAATAAATGTAGTCAGGTCAATTATCCGAGATGATTCATGGAAATCTCCTGGAAGAAGACCATCGAATCCACTATCAACAAATTGAAGTCTATGATTGTCAACTAGGAATAAAGATGTGGGGAAATGATACCATTCTTTCCCCATACATACATTCTTGATTGAATTTGTTGTGGGTTGATGTGCCATTGTTGCAAATGTAGTCAATGGAGCTCCATAGTTGTTCACCAAATTCAATATTCTTAAATTGGAAATAAGAATAATGGAGATTATAAATCCAATCCTGAATAATCGATATAATTTAGTATACTCTTTTAATATATTAAAGAGTTTGGAAACTAAAATTGCTGCCAGAAGGGTAATTAACGAATAAATAGGATATAAGAATCTTTCTTCCTTATGAGGTTGAGTGAAAAACACACCACACCAAATTATTAATTGAGTCGAGGTAAACCAAGCAATTGGTTTGACTTGAGTTACAATGGGATTAATTATTAATCCTAAAATAGCCAAGGGGAAAATAATGTGGAAATTTAACAATAAATTAAACAAGTAATAACTCAAGGGTTCAACTCCGAATATTTCAGGTCCTTCACCTTCTCCACCAAACACGTTATATAGAACAATATTAACAGGTATAAATGCTCCTAACTTTTGATAAAATATAGAATCAACAACAATAATTGGTACAATTATACTTGTTAATGCCACCAAACATCGAATCAAAATTGTGAGTTTTATATTGGTATAAGCAACAATCTCGGTAATAATATAAAATCCAACTGGTATTCCTAATGCAAGTGCAAATGGCCATCCTAGAAACCCACCAACAAAATACCAAAACACAACTTTAACTAACGAAGATTCTCGTTTGGTTTTAATCCAATCGATTATATTCACCATAGCTAACATTGTAGTTTGCATAGCCAAAGAACTAGGTAAAAGTGCTACTCTAGCATGACTCATTCCTGGAGCAATTGTATTAAATAATAACCACCAATTTGCCAAATTGGTTGAATATTGACATAACTTGATAAACAATTTAATTTCACAAAAACTTGTAAATCCACATAATCCAATCAATCTAATTATATAGAACACTTGATCTGGAGAATCAACAAAGGGTAAAATTGGTTTACCAATTAAGTAATAAGGAATTAGATATGCATAAGATCTTATGGAAAATTCAGGTGAATATTCCCACGTTTGTTTGCCAAATCCTCGAAGTAGCAAATTTAAAGGTTCCCAATAATTGAATGTTTCGTCACAATCAGCAATGATCATGTAGAAGGTGGAATATATCAGATAACATAGGTTTAGCACAATCAATCCATATTGAATAGGTGTTAACTTCATCTTAGTAGTTGTACCTCAATTGGCATACTGTCGAACCAAACCTATTTTCTTGGCCGACTTGGTGAGGCTCAAAATCAAACCGCGCTACCAATGTTTAAACTATCAAAGTGTTTAACCATTGTCAAAGGTTCTTGGACATTATTAGGATGTACCTATCACAATTCTATTCTAAATCATTTGTATTCAGCTTAAGTAACGGGACCCTGTTCTTGTATTCTTCTTTTGTAGGGAAGAGGTTACTTTATAAAGAGAATTGCAATAAGTTGGCAATTGTATAATATGGTGACTAAGCTAACACAAAGTAAAAGAAGAATTGAGTTAATCTGTAAGCTCGAAGAGTAGGGAAGAAGAAGAACAAATTTAGTTGCAAACTTATATTAATGCCCTGCGCTACCAATGGTTCACATTTTCACGTGACTCTTTCGAGATGAGGTTATATTTTTTTTTCCACTTTAAAGAAATAGTTTGCAACAGTTTGTCACAATCTATAGAATATAATTCCATTCAACCATGACCGAGGAAACTAACCAAATTAAGATCAAATTCTTTACCACGGATGAAGATGAATCATTGCATGTATCTGACTCTCCATTATTTGTTCCAGTATCCTTGAAAAGATTTGGATTATCTGAAGTTGTAAATCATTTATTGGGAAACGATGGTGGTGATTCTGAAGATACAAAACCCATCCCGTTTGATTTTCTTATTGATGGTGTTCTTTTACGTAGTTCCCTTCAAGAATATTTAACTAGAAATGGGTTATCCAATGAAGCATTTTTAACTTTAGAATATCAAAGAGCAATTTTACCTCCTTCTTTCTTGGCTTCATTTAATAATGATGATTGGATTTCTTCACTTGATTCAATAAATTCTCAATCTCAAGCGGTAACATCATCTAATTTGACTATTTCACAAGCTAAAATTTTATCTGGTTCATATGATGGTATTGTTCGTACTTATAATATGTCAGGAAAAGTTGAAAAACAATATCTAGGTCACAATGCCCCTATTAGAGCAGTTAAATGGGTTTCTCCAACGAGAATTGTATCTGCTGGTAATGATAGACAAGTTAGATTATGGAAAACTTCTCATGAAGACGTTGTGGAAGAAGAAATAGACGACGAAGAACCAGAAGAAGGTAAAACATTAGCAATATTGGAAGGTCATAAAGCTCCAGTAGTTGACTTAGCAGTGGAATACACTAGTAATAGGATATTAACTGCAGGTTATGATCAAACTATTGGGTTTTGGTCTACAAATTATAAAGAAATGCAATCAATTCAACCATTTGAATATGATTCTAATGTTGTTTCCTCATCTTCTAAAAAAAGAAGGAAAATGGCATTACAAGATGCTTCTATTAGACGTCGTTCACCTTTATCGTTTTTAGAAGGACATACTCAACCAGTTGAAGCTGTTATATTTGATTCTTATGATTCAACAGTGGGGTATTCCGTATCACAAGATCATACAATTAAAACTTGGGATTTGATTACTTCAAGATGTGTAGATACTAGAACTACAGGTTATTCATTATTATCATTATTGCAATTACCTAAATTACATTTATTAGTCACTGGTTCTTCAGCTCGTCATATTAATCTTCATGATCCAAGAGTCAATGCAACAACAACTGAACAAACATCCAGAAAATTAGTAGGACATACAAATTTTGTAGTTGGTTTAACTGCATCTCCCACTAATGAACATATGTTTGCATCTGCATCTCATGATGGTACTGTAAAAGTTTGGGATGTAAGATCAGAAAAATCATTATATACAATTACTCGACAAGATGGACTGAAAGCAAAAGTATTTGATGTATGTTGGGATAAACAAATAGGTATTATAAGTGGAGGTGAAGATAAAAAGATCCAAATTAATAAAGGATCTGATATATCAAAGTAATAGAACTAAATATATATACAACCATTATTCTTTATTTTCCCTTCGCTTGCTAGTAAACATATTCAACCCATAGAATCCCTGCCACATACTTTCTTCATCAGTAATATATCCAAGTAATCCTGATTGATTTCCCAAACTGGAGGGATTGGTAAGAGTATCTGAATAATCTATATCAATCCAACCCATTTTCTCTCGTATTAATTTCAATTCATGAGCATTTAATTCAACTTGAGCTGCAGTTCCATATTTAAGTGGACCAACATTGATCCAATACCCAGATTCGATTGAATTAATTGTAGTTAATCTTTGAATAGTATCTAAATAATCCATTAAATTCTCGGCGGTATCAAGAAAATAAACTGAAGCAACTACTATATGAGTATATTTTTCAATTGATGGTATGGAAAATTCTCGGAAATCTTCATTATGAAGTTGTAAACATTCAGGTTTATTACAGAGTGGTGATGCCAATTTAATTGATCGTAATTGTGATTCTGTAGTATAGAAATTGGAATTAGTATGAATATATGGATATATGCAGTAGTTATTATTGGTAGTGCCACTATAATAGTTAAAATCGACAAATGACGTCATTAATCCGGAAAATTCAACTGCATGAACTGATCCATAGCATAATTTTGCAATTTCATGAGCTATCCTTCCTAAACCTGACCCAGGAATAATTATACATGTTGACAGTTTAGCCTCGTCGGGGATTAATTGAGTTAATTGTTGGTTTATATAGTTAAAAATAGGTCCTAATTCGCTTCCTAATTTATCAAGAGAATTCCAATCCCGAGCATAATGAGACAATGCTTCAATAACTCGATAATTAGTAGCTGAAACTCCCTTTTCTCCTTGTTCTTTAATCATATCAAAATCCTTGTATGTTATTCCATATTTACTAATACAATGATCAGCCACATCATTAACAAATTTCAGATTAGTAGTAATTGCGGTATTTATTTGGGTAAGTTTATTTAAATAACCAACTTCTTGACATAACTTTTGTTGTCTCCAAGACATCATCCTAAATAATCGTTTCCGTCTATCAACTTGTAATTTAGAGGCCAGTTCATAATTCTTAAGAGATTTCACGGCAGTTAACAATTCAATCTTTTGAAATTCCAGTAAGGTTTGAAAAGTACCAACACCAGTTTCATTTGGAATTCCTATTGATTTATGTGCAGCTACCGTTTTTTCTAAATTGCTCAAGACATTTTTAAACAATTCAGTTCGGGATACCATGTTGGAAAATATAAATACTGATACTAGAAGAGGTATCTGGGAATTATTCGTATATATGGCACTTCTCAACAAATAATATAAAACCAAACAAGTTACGGATGTAATTCCTATCAATTTCAAATCATCTGAAATCATATCAATGCACTTAACAAACAGTATGTCGCGAAATTAATTGCAAAAGTTCGTTATATGAGTATGTCGGGAATAAGGTTTTTTCCTGCATCATGAGATTTCAAACTCCAGAAAAACGGGATGTTAACTTAACCCCCCAAAACAGTAAAGTTGAACAATTACTTACTAATGACAGCCAAATTCGATTATTCAGATATAGAACCAGTAAAGATTAATACTGAAGAACCTCAACTTTGTCAAATTCTTTATGATGAAGAATATAGACAAGTTATGGGCGTACTTCTTGCCTTAATGCAAAATGAAGAATATTCCGAACGAGCATTAGCCTTGACAGAAAAGGGAATTGACTTGTTAGCTTCCCATTATACCATATGGATATATCGTTATAATATCCTAAAACATCTTAATAAGGATATGTTTGAAGAATTAGATTGGTGTGAACAAGTTGCTCTTGATAATGAAAAGAATTATCAAATTTGGAATTATCGTCAATTAATAATTGGAAGATGTATTGAACAAAATATAAAACAATTTGAACCTCATCGAGAATACCCTATAATGAAAGCAATGTTAGATGCAGATCCCAAGAATCATCATGTTTGGTCGTATAGAAAATGGTTAGTTGAGAAATTTGATTTATATCATGATCAACGAGAATTAGAATTTATTGAAAAAGCAATAACTTCAGATTTGAGAAATAATAGTGCTTGGTCACATCGATTTTTCTTATATTTCAGTAGGAAACTTTTAACTGATGATGAAACAATTGAAAATGAAATTACTTATGTAAAAGATGCAATTATTAAATCACCTCAAAATCCTTCTACATGGAATTATTTGTTAGGAATATATGATAAATTTGATAAGGAGCTTGTTGAATTACAAGAATTCTGTTTACAATTTGTTGATGTGGAAAATGATAAGATTCAAAGTTCGTTTGCTTTAGAAACTTTAGCCAAGATTTATAAATTACAAAAGAAATACCAGCAAGCAGTTAAATTATATGATTTATTAAGTGATAAATATGACCCTATTAGAAGCAATTATTGGAAATACCAAGCATCTACAATTGAATCTTTGAAAGCTTGAGTTAGTTATAAAAAGTATTATGTATATCAAAACCAAAATTAGATTGATTTTACAAGAATAGTAGATATGTAGCCTCTTCTAGTGATCATTATTAGGTCCATATTTAACCCACTTTGTAGTCACGTGCATAACGACATTTATCCCTTTTGAATTTCGCTAACCTCAAAAAAAAGAAGAAAAATATCGTGCATTAATTACTGTGAATTTTTCAAGTATACAGATTTAATTCATCTTCAACCAATAACATTATAATCAACACCATATAGTTGTAAAAATTCAAAAAGAAATGGTCCCTAGCAGGATCGAACTGCTGATCTCGGCGTTATTAGCACCGCGCCTTAACCAACTGGGCCAAGGGACCTATTGTTGAAGTTTTGTGATGCAATTCTTAGCTTTTGAACCATATTACTTCGGGTCACGTGACATAAATTATAAGAGATTATATTAGATCTGATAAGAGATATAATTGCTTATGATTATATCTATCTGATTAAAGCTATCCAATTAAAGTTTATGACTTGTTTTCTTTTGTTTTTGATGTTTATGAGTTGGATTTATTTCATTTTTAAAATAATTTGCATTAATTTTACGAGTTTTTTGCATTTAAATACTAGTTCCAAATTGTAGAGCAACCCTACGAACTTATTCTTATACACAAGAATTACTACTGGCCATGTAAAGAACTAATAAAGGAATTATAAAAACTTCCCCAGTCAGAACTGAAGGACTATCCACCAGGGACAAGTTTATAAGCAACGACATTTCCTAAAAGAGACATTTTCCTGCATATAAGAAATTAACCTAGCAACATTTCCAAAATACACCAATTCAATCGGACATGACCTGGCTCTCCCAAGGTTTCGCCAAAGGTACGGCCCGAAACCGGGCCTACCCTTGGCTCACTGTTGGAACACCTTCCCGGTAGGACTTGTACAAGTCCTACCAATCAGGTTTAAGTCCCGGTGTCCTGTAGGATCAATACTACAGATCCCCAAAGGAACTTCACCTCCGGAACCCCCAACTCTACAAGTAAGCGCCCAATCCCACAAACACAGATCCCCCCAAAGACATTGCTTAAGCAATGTCTATATGTGTATTAACTATTAACTATTCTAAAACCAATAGCAAGGATTAATTTGTGACATAACTGAATCATTAATTAGTTTTGGAATCTTCTTAGTATTATCCATATTATATTAACCTTTTGTTTGATTGAGTAAGTTAATAAAGTGATTAATTTATTGTAATTATTATTCATATTATATGAACCTTTTGTGTTTGATTGAGTAATTTAATAAAGTGATTTGTGTTAATCGCTGGAATTTTGAGTGTGATTTAAAGTGATATCAGAATCAAATGATTATCAATAGGATGTTTGGAATCAATATAATGAAGGTAATCAATCTGTTATAAAGCAATAAGTATTATTAACCTTGTCATTGTGAATGTATGATAAAAGAAGAAAGAAAAGTGAACGAAAAAGGAAAAGAAAGTGACAAAGAGATTTGCAACATTTTTTACACTGCAAAATTTGGAGCCACAAAAAAATCTTGCAAACTTATCACTGTATAAAAAATAGAACGGCATAATCTAATGGATTGGGTGAAATTTACATTAGCATTTGGAACGATTGATTAAATATTACTCTTGCTTTCAATCACAAACAAACTATTGATAAATCTTTCATCAATACTTTCGAACAGTGTTCATGTATTTACGAGTCAAAAAAATTAATCTACAAGTACCACTGAATGATTGTTCTAGAATCTTCTTAAACTAAGTTCATACATATGTAATTGGATCAAGAATTTATTTTAATAATTAAATCTATCATAGAACTAGAATGCTTATGTTAAAGCTTGTAAAGCATTAGTAAAAACACCACCTGGTTGCGAGGTGTTCGGTAGAATACGTTAATAGTGACCAAAATTATTTTTTATTTTTTATTTGAATATTTTAGATTTATTTAGATTAAAATTTACAACTGATGTTGAGTTAAAAAAAAAAATCAGGTGGTGAAATCATACTTTATAACTTTAAACTTTTAAAGTTTAGTTCAGTGAAATCAACTTGATAACTTTTGAAGATTGTTTTTTCTTACCAAAGATTAGTTTAGTTTTAAAGAATGAACACTCGTGTGAGGTAATTCAATAATAATACATCAATTAATGCATGCAGTACATTAAAATTTTTTATGTCTTATTACAAAAATATTTTTTAACACTGTGAGACACTGGGCTTATTTTATAACGTTGCCACTTGATTGATTAACGAGGGAAAAGAAATTGAAGAGATAAAGCACGTTTTCTGTTAATAAACAAGAAAACCTTTGGATAGATTTTTACAACAGAGAATATTCTCATTGAATCTTAGACATGGTCTGAGATAAGTTGTTATTTCCCCTATTCAAGATGAAGCCGTGTTTATCAGAGACTATAAATATTTTTTAGATATTTTATCAACCTGCATTTTGTTTGTTATAAAGTTATTATCTAACAAGAACTAATTAATTAATAATTATTATATAATAACCATGTAATATTACTGGATAAATGATTTTCCCAAAGGTTTAACCTGTAAAATATTTTTTATGTTGCCAGGCCAAAGTTATCCGTTTTTCTATTGTGTTATTTCTCGACTTTTACAGGTTGGACCCAGGTAATTTTTCTTGATTCGAGCCGAATTATCGTCTGGTAATATCCACAATCAGCAAATTACGATCTACCAGAAAAAAAAAATGTGAATTCTGTTCAAAAAATTATGCAATCACAAAAGACAACGGACTAAAAAAAAGTGGTGGTGAATTACAATTTGATTGGTTAGCTGTTGGATCGAACATGTTGATTTGATTTAGGTTGTACCTTTTTTGTATTTATAAATTAACAAACAATCAGCTAATGGTGAATTATTGAAATCACCTTACGAAAAATTGCCAAGATGGGAAAATTGAAATTCACAAAAAAAAGAAAAGGGGACAGTGTGAACAAAAAAAAAAAATAATTAATAAAGAAAATAAAATAAATCAAAAAAAGAAAGATTTTTTTTCGATCCAGCAAGATTTTCCCATTAGTAAAAAAATCCAAAGGGTCAACCATAAACTTGATAGTAAATCTTTGGTTGAAATTCTTTTTGAAAGATCATATGGAGATTCAAAAGGTAGTTCAAGTTTACAAATTTTTTAATTAAATTATTGTTCAATTGTTTTTTTTGTTCTTTTAAAATTGTCTGAGGTTTAAAAAAGTTTTACAACCAAAAACTAATTTGTCAAAAATACCCACATTCTCCAATTTGGCAAACGAAAACAAACAAAGAGAATGAATGAATATGGCGGTCTAGGAATATTGATCGAAGAAGAAAACGAAGAAAAATCCCCTGATTTAAATCTCGCCCATCCAAATATACTATCTAATTCCATGATTCCTCAAACTATTACATCCCCAACCTCATCGATAGGAGGCAGACGAGAAGAGACAACCATAAGTCAAATAGATACCACCAATGAACAACAGCAACAAATATCTGATGTGGAATTAGTTGAACAACACATAATACAAGATACCCCTGTGGTTATAGAAACAGAATCTTTATTGCCACCACTTCCTGGTGCAGTTGAAGATTTAACTGATAAAATTATTACAACAACAACTACTACTGAAGATAATCATTCGACTCATAGTGTTGATAGTATTTCTTCTAATAAAGATCAAGAATTTACCACATATTTAACTAATAATAGTCCGAATGGGAATTTTTCAAGTTATGCATTAGATTCAATAAGTCAAAATAGTTCATTACAATTATTCCCCCGATTATCTAAACCAAGTGAAACAACAAATAATAATAAAAGTACATCAATAACTTCCAATGATAGTGGTAGTAGTAACAATAGTAATCATTCAAATTCACCTTTAAAGAAATTAAGAAGTATAAAAAATGGGATTAGAAAATTATCACTTTCAAGTATGACCAATAGTAGTAGTGTTACTTCATCACCTACTATAAGTTCATTTCCCAAGAATACAACAGTTCAACAATCTGATTTGACTCAACATGTATTACATTCTCATTCGAATTCGGCATCTTCATCAGTATCTTCAAATTCATCATATTCATCAATGAAAAGTAAACGGGTTGGAGGTAGTCAAACTTCGACATTGATATCTCCTGTGATTACTCTTGGAGAGAATTTATCTAATAGTAAACGATCATTTGAAAAATTTGAACAAAATTATTTTGATTTAAATAAATTTGAAATTAATTCATTTGATGAATTAGATAATGTTGAAGATTTAATTAATTATCTGATTTTTTTAACACAACAAAAGAAATCTCTTGATGAAGTTTATAAATTAACCCAACAACGATTAATTGATAGTGGATGGTGTTCTGAACATGACTTGCATAATTTACAATTACAACAAGATGCTTCAAGATGTCAAATTGATACATCATTATTAAAAATTGAAGAAAAATTAAATCGAGAACATTCAATTTCATTATTAGGGAATAATACAACTACAACTACAACCAGAAAACAAGTGGTTAACCCTCAAGTAGCTTTTCTACAGGAAGATAAAGAATTACCAATTAGTCCAAGTTTAAAAGTTCTTGAAAGTAGATGTTTTTCATTTTCTGATGTTTAGTTGGGTTTTAATGTTGATGATAGATCTTTGCTTCTTAAATTCTTTCTATATATATATTTGGGGTTTTACTTTATAGGGTTATATTTATTTAGATCAATTCATAAAAGAAATTGCTAACGAGTTCAATACAATAATATTACTGGGGAATATTTCGAAAACGCAGAATCCAAGATAATGCCTATTTAAAAATCAATTTTTGACGCATACTTAGTATGAGGACGTTGTCGATTAGTTTGATCTAGAATTCTTTTCCCCTCCACTCATTCAATGTTTTAAATGGTGCAGTGAATAGAATGCATTCGTATCAAAGAAGAAAAAGAGGAAAGAGATGAAGAAAAAATTGAAAATTTTTTTTCAATTTATATTGAATGGCACACTGGTAGCGCTGTAATGTAAACTATTAACATAAATACAAAGGTATAAGTCTAGTAACCCGGATTATATCTATTTAGGTTTAGTTTCTAATTCATCTTCACTTTTACTTTGTAAATATTTCTGATATTCTAATTTACCTTGACGTTTTTTATTAGCATAAACTGTTCTTTTATGTCTTTTACTTGATATATGTTGATCATAAATTTCTTTATCAACCATTATATAAGGATTTCCTGATTTATCTTTACAAATGTCACAAGTATAATGTTTCCAATGTGAATCTGCACCTAATACCTTATGACTAATATGATCTTTTGATTTATCAAGCATATACATTAATTCTTGAGGAGCTTGAGGTAAATTAGTTGAACCAGATTGTAGGAATTGTTTAGTTATTTCAATTCCCCTAGTTTTAACTTGTTCTTGCCAATGGGTTAAATCTGTTGCATCCAAGATATATAATTTCCCTCCATATTTATAATTAAATCTGGATTCTTTTTCCAATTCAATTAATAATAAATTCAAAATCCATTTGATTTGATATTTCGCATATTGTCTTGTTCTAATTTTCATAGTTTCAACACCTTGATTGAACAATTGCATGTTTTCCATATTTGAATTCAACCAAGGTAAAAATTCTTTAAATCCAATCACTTGCCAAACTCCAGAAGTTGTTGTATTACAATCGTGAGAGTTATAATATTGATACATTTGTTTAATCTCATCAATTGCACCTATTTCCATCATTTTATCAACTCTAGTATCTAATCTTGGATTTAATATTTTGCGATCACAATATATCCAAAATATCAAAGTATTATATCGAAGAGAACTATCTTCTAATTCGTGATATTTCTGTTGTCGATATAAATCAGAAGGTTTGTTACCCAGAGTATACCAAATTTCTAAAGCCCTTCGTAATTTCCGATGATCTTGAGGATGGAATTTCGAGGCAATCACTGGATCTACTGTTTGTAAATGTTGAAAGAGTTGTTCTGCTGGTCCATCCAAGATTTCCAATTGAGATTTAGTCAATTCTGAATTGTCGTTGTTTTCCCCCACGGTTTTATTATCGAAAAGCAAAGTTTGTAGATAATAATGGGTTCCTCCTACAACTATAGGGATCTTACCTCGTTGATGGATATCATCTATAGCAGCTATAGCATCTTGTCGAAATGGATGGAGATAATATCGTTCATTCCATTCAATATGGTTCATTATATGATGTGGGACTCCTTCACGTTCTGGAATTGGATGTTTGTTGGTTATGATGTCAAGTCCTTTATATACTTGCATTGAATCTGCATTTATAATTTCTCCATTGATTGCCTTGGCTAAATCTATACTAAACTAATTTGGTTAGTTTTTGAAAAGTTGATTGAAAAGAAAGGGTTGACATACTTGAGATTTCCCAACACCAGTTGTTCCTATAATGCTAATGATTGGTTTCTTTGGTTTGGTCATTATTAAATTCTTTATATATTTTACGTAGGTTAAAATTGACATATAAATAATATTGGTACATATCCGTCTATATATTGGGGTTTTTTTTTCTGTCAGATGAGGTTAGTTAAGATTGGGATTATATATTGGTCTAGTAGTTTTGGGTGACACTACTTCAACAGAATTAGTTTGTTGTTGTTGTTGTTGTCGTTGTTGTTCAGGTTGACTTCTTTGTTTATACAAATAATCTTGACATTCTTTCAACACCAAATTTGATTTGATTATAAAATCACAATAAAATTTATCACCTTCATTTAAATTAGTAATAATTTCCAAATATTTAACATATGCTGATTCCAATGATTGTAAAGCTTCTTGTCTTGGTGTAGTACCACTAGTAACTGTGTGAAACTTCTTTGTTAAAACTTGTAATTTTGAATCTAATTGTAATTGTAATGACTGCTCTTGTTGTATATATGTTAAATCTTGATCAAATATTTTAATATGTTGTTCATAAATTGGTTCAAATGAACGTTCAGTTAAGTCGTTCGTACTATTATTGTAATGTTCAATTAATTTAGGTAAGATATTGTTATCTCTTGATTTCATATCAATTTCATTCAATTTTTTATTCCGATTTATAACCACATTATCACATTGTTGTAATAATTGTCTTATTTCAGATATAATTGATAATAAATTATCTTGTAATTTAACAAATTTACTATTGGGGATATATGAAATTAATCCCAGATATCCTTGACAATATATATCCAAAATTGGTTTTATATCGCGATATTTCTCTTCGACTATATCATCCCCAATTTTAGCTTGTTCAAGATATTGTTTCATTTTATCAATCTTGATCAATAAATCTGGGCAATTAACATTTTCAAGTCGGGTTTCACATTCATTTACTATGGAAAGACAATTCCCACGTAATTGTTCAATTTTACTAAAAGAATCATTGATTAAATTGAGTGAGATTTCTTGGGAATGATGTATGATTGAATCAGGAATATTTTCAACTTGTTGAATTGAATCAATTGAAGCTGGTAATCCCCGGTCGGAAATATTCTTTTTAAGTTGATTATTTAATTGTTGAATTGGAGTATGGAATTGTTGTTGAATGAAATCTTGTTGTCGTTCTTTAAATGCTTGTCCAACATGAATGATTAGATATGGAACAAGATTATTGAAAATATCAACAGGGTTAATTTCTGGTAGTATTGGTTGAACCATGGATACTCCAATTAATTTGGGTAAATCTTGTTCTTGAGGAATTATTTTATGATATATTAAATCATTATCTCGTTGAGCATTGGATAAACTAGTTTTAATTGTTTCATATAACCCTTGGAAATCTTCCACTACTAATTTATTTATATATCTTGTATACTCTCGAGATGTTTCCAATGTCCGATTGGCAGCTTGTAAATATGCAACTTGTTCACCATATTTGAAAGAATCTTGACAAATAATTGCCCTTCGTAATAAACTAGCAGCTTTAAAATGGGCTTGTTTAATTGTTAAATGATTAATCCATTCTAATTCTATAAAATCACTAGTTAAACTTAAAGCTTTCGCATAATATTCTGAAGTTTGAAAGGATAATTTGGAAATAACTGAATGATTCATATTAATCAAAGACTTTTGCCAAATTGTTTCTTGAGCTTGTGCCAACATAATAAATTTCAAACATTCAATTGTTTGTTGATGAAATAAATCAGGTATATCAATCAAATTATTTAAAATCATTTGGAAACATCCACTAGATAATTGGAAATATAAACATGCATTCTTTAAACCTGATTCACTTTGTCTCAGTTCTTGACATCCTAATTGGGAATAAACACTGGCTAATTGATACCAAGTATTTAATTGTTCAAATTTAAATGAACGTAATTTAAATGGAGAACCATAGGGAATATAACCATACCAAGAAAATTCAATAACATCATCAGGGAACTTTTGTTTAATAGTTTGAAGTTGACTTAAATATTGTAATATTGATTGAAGGTGTTGTTTAGTAATTTGTTGATTCTTTAAATTGGTAATTGAATTGCGAAGATTTGAAACTGAATTTAAATCCGATTGAAATGTTGTCACAGGTTGGAAATAATCTTGATTTATAATTTCAGTTAATTCTTGACCAAGATCAATTGGTCGTGCTTGTCTTAATGGTATATAAAGTAAGTTTGTATTCATTGAACTACTAGGGCACTTGATATTGCCAATTTTTGTATTACCCGGAAAAATAAAATATAGTGAGATATCTACACTACTACAACTTTGAAAGTAATAAGTTAAAACTACAACTTAATTTAAACCAGATGTTTAGCCTGTTTATGTGATATCTACATACTTAGCAATTTGTTAATTTCTCAACAGTTAATTGTCGAACTTTGTCTTGAATTATATTGGTAGATTTTATTAATCGATCAAGTGATTGTTCAAGTCTATTTGTTTCAACTTTGAATATAATCTCTTCTTCTTCAGCTCGATCTTTTACAAACTCAAACTTTTCATCGGCATCAATTAATTGTTGATAATTATCTTGTATAGATTGAATTAATTGATTTCGTTTGAATGAATATTCAATTGATTCGAGTTCAATTATTGATTTATTATTTGAACGTTTTAAATCTTGTAATTTTGTTCTTATTTGTTTAGCAATTGTATCTGATTGAGGTAGAACATATTTACTTTGTTCAATAGTTATATTGGTATTGATTAATTCTTGATCAATTTGTTTGTTAATCTTTTCAAATATTTCTTGATCTAATTCTTCAACCAATGGAGCTTGATAATTTGAATCTTGAAATTTTCTATAATCAGATTTTATCAATTTGATAAATTCTTGATTAATTAATTCTTCCACGGGATTATTCAGTTTAATTGTTAATGTTTCAGGATTAGGAATTTCAAATCCTCGTTGTATAACTTGAGATTGTAATAATTTTGATTTTTCTTCATTTAATTGTTGTAAAAGTTGTAAATTTCGAATAGTTTCTCCTTGATCTTGACTTGCATCAGTTGAATCTAGATATATAATATCTTCATTACTATCAAATTTCGGTATTATCGTTGTTTTATGGATCTTTGGTGAAGGTAATGATGACAAGGTATTTTTAAGTAATTTACTTATTGACTTACGATTAACCTTGACATCAGACAACTCTTTTGGTAGTATTTTACCTTCCTGGATTTCTTCACCTGGGGTTGATAAGTTTAATTTTTGTCTTTTTACAGTTTCTATAGGAACTTCCAACTTTCGAACTTTTTCTTGTTTCTTTTCCAATTTCTTCTTACTTTTAGGTTTCTCCATTTCAATACCCTGTCTTGACACTTGGGTACTAAATTTTGATTTTTCATCTTCATTAAATTGAATTTCATTCAGAACATCATATATTCCTGAAGGTACTATATGTTCATGAGGTATATCACTATTATAATCAAATTCAAGTTTATTCCTTTTATTCTTCAAACTAACATTAAACCCAGCGGCTTTCAATTCTCGTCGTTTTTGTAATAATGCAATTCTCTTACTTTCTTCCAACATACGTTCTCGTACTTTCCGTTTAGCCTTTTTCCCCTGAGTATTGGCTAATCTTGCCTTGGCCTCAGCCAACATTTCCCTGTCTTCATCACTAAGATCTTCATCTGGACGTGAAGGTTTTGTCTCAGGGTTAATATTCAAATCACCAACTGCTTGACCTGGTATTGATTCTATACCAGGACCAATCAATTTGTATTCCTCCTCTTCATTAATTAAACTTTGATATCGTTCAACACAAGTCGTGGCAGTTTTACCAAGAACAGAAGCAATGGTTCTCCATTGATTAGGTAATAATTTACTCAAGCTTAATAATTTCTCATCTTGTTCAATTGTCCAAGGTTGATTATTAATAGTTGGATTTAACCATTCATTCCATCGAGCCTTGACTTGTTTGGAAGATTTCTTAGGTAGTAAAGACGCAACTCTCGCCCATTGGTTTGTACCATATTTTGAAACTGCAGCTTTAAGTATTTCATCTTCAATATTACTCCATATTCCTCCTTTAATATAAATTGGCGGCATTATATTATTACTATATTAGGAAAGTTACATCAAAATATAACCGAGTGGTTTAAAAAGGTGAACTTTTTTCTGGTGTCGGATTAGAATCATGTCAGTATTTTCCACAACTGCCGACATACAGACAGACACAGGGTATGAGAAAACTATTCCAACATAAACATCAAAGGTTGATCCTCCAATGCTATCCTGCTGGTAAAGCCGTTGATAAGAAACCCAATTCGTCCGAATTAAGTTATTTATTATATTATGCTTCCACCCGTCGAATTAAATTAGAAAAAGTTATTGAATTTCTTCGACAAAGAACTATTAAAGATGCTTCAAGAAATAAACCGGGGAATTTACAAGTCACATTACAAATTGTTATTGGATTAATTGAAAAATGTTCTGGGAATTTAAACGTTTTCGCTCACCAAGTTTGTGATATCTTACAAACAATTATAAATATAAATGATATTGCCTTGTGTAAAAATGCCAGTCGGACTTATCAAGTATTTTGCTCAAATTTAACAAGTCCCTTGTTCACGGGGGATAAATCATTTGTTATTAAATTCACTCAATTATTTCAAACATTTATTGGGTTTGCTTCAAGTAAAACCTCAGGTCCAAATCAATATGAATGGCAAATGATATCTCTATTAGCAATCAATTCCATATCCAATTGTTTAAGTCATAATTCAACTATAGCAGAAACATTTATAACTATGTCCATACCGATTTTAATCGAAATAATTCAAAAAAATTCTTCTCAACTGGGAATTTTAAATCGAATGAATGTTAATCTTGAAAGTGAAACTCGAAGATTATCTCGTGTGATCCTGGCGAAAACGGCACAAGATGAAACTAGACAAAGAATCGATGAAGATTTCACAAATGATACTTTAACTTTACAAGATATAGTGGAACAAGTATATATTGACATGGAGGCATTTTTCAATACAAATTCCACGAGTCAAATTTGGCAAGTTATTAAAACCATTGTCGAACATAATATTAATAATAATATAGATATAGAATTTGGAATTGTATTATCACAATTGTGTGTTTCTTGGATCCCTGTACAATTAAGATTTATAAGTTTATCAAGTTTATTAAATCATATGAATAACCATCAGGATACCAGTTATGAAATAAGGTATAAATATGGTCGATATTTACTTGGATTATTATCATGTTCCCGTGTCAATATGATTGGAGTTTCCGTGGCTGATATTATTCAACAATTATTAGCATTACAAACAGATTTGTTTTTGAAAAAGAATGATTTTAATAGAAAGCAATGTAATGTATTGACGGAGATATATTCTGATTGTATGTGTAATTTAACTACTCATATTTATTATTTTGATCAAGTACCAGATTCAATCCAAGAAATCTTATTTAAAATTGATAATATTTTATCAGAACCACCATTGGAAAGAGGAGAACAAACATTTGATTTAATAATTCAATTACTTGATTGTATCTCCAAGATATTCTTACAATTAGCTCGTGACAGTAGTTCAATCAATCGGAATCATGTCACGTTAGAACATTGGGATATCAGTTTAACAATATTTATCTTACATAATCAACAACCAACAATTTTAACCCCAGAACAAATTAATAAAATTCAAGAGAAATATCTCCAAGTGTTTCAAGATTTCCTAAATGATGAAATTAAATTCGATCAAATTGATAATCAAAATGGACTTCAAGATAAAGATTATTTAACTCCAAATGTTAATCAATATATTTCTCAACAACAGAATTTCATAAGTCATTTCCTAAGTTTTATTGATAAATTCTTGATTGATCCTACCAATTCCCAAATAACTTGTTTAATATCAGTTATTAAAAATATGATTAATATCTTGGGATTAAATTTTATGAGTAATTTTATCCCATATTTCCATCTTTGGCAATTAAAAGAATTAACTCAACATGATAAATTCCTTGATACATTTGCATATATTATCTTGAATCATATTTTAGAAAATTTAGATAATCAATATGATATTCTTGAAGGGTATGTTAAAAGTTCAAAATTATATCAACAAGTATTAAAAGCAATTGAATCTAGAAAATCCCAAGGAATTTGGGAAATAGATCAATTAGATTCTCGAGAAATATCTAATTCTGATCTATCCAATATAATCATGATTAAACGATCTGATATTGAAACATTTGCTTGTGAAAACAATTTCTTAATTCAATGGTTACATCCTCAAAAATCTCTAATTACTGAAATTGAAAACAATACAAACAACATCGTCAACAATAACAATGAACTACCAAAAGAATCTCAACGCACTACTAGTTCTTGTTTGAATCCAAATTTTACATTTTCATCAGATAATACTTCAACTAATTCCGAACGTAAATATGCTGGGTTGGGATTAGGTACCCCAGGAGACATTTCTTCAATTCATAATGAAATTTCAAATACTCAAAAACGTCTAGGTGAACAATTCTCAATAAATGGATCATTATATACTTCCGATAGTAAATTAAATCCAATTAGAGTTTCAGATTTAAAACTGGTGATATCTTCAACTTCAAATTTAATTAAACCAACATTTCAAATAAATGGATTTAATAAAAATTCATCAAGTCCTCATTCAGTATTATCAAGAAATATCGTGACTACTAAAGTAGATTCAATTTTAGATGAATTAGATAGTGATGATGATACAGCAATAATTGTATAACATTAACAATAAACTTTATATTATTAACTAAAGCGTAGGCCACGACATTTAGTTGGCAAAAAACGACATTTCCTGCATATAAGAAATTAACCTAGCAACATTTCCAAAATCCACCTATGCAATCGGACATGACCTGGCTCTCCCAAGGTTTCGCCAAAGGTACGGCCCGGAACCGGGCCCTACCCTTGGCTCATTGTTGGAACACCTTCCCGGTTGGACTTGTACAAGTCCTACCAGTCAGGTTTAAGTCCCGGTGTCCTGTAGGATCAATACTACAGATCCCCAAAGGAACTTCACCTCCGGAACCCCCAACCCTACAAATAAACGCCCAATCCCACAAACACAGATCCCCCCCAAAGACATTGCTTAAGCAATATCTATTTGTGTATTAACTATTAACTATTCTAAAACCAATAGCAAGAATTGTATCACATTTGTGACATGACCTAACCATAATGACATCTTCATATAATTTATTGTAATTATTATCCATACTATATGAACCTTTTGTTTGATTGAGTAATTTAATAAAGTGATTAATTTATTGTAATTATTATCCATATTAACCTTTTGTGTTTGAGTAATTTAATAAAGTGATTTGTGTTAATCACTGGAATTTTGAATGTGATTTTTAAGAATTGATTGGTATTATTGAAGCTAGCTATCATTTTGTATATTAGAACTCATTGGATTCAAGATGTGGAAAGTAACACTAACTAAGAAAGGAATGGTACAAGAAGAAGGAAAAGAAAAAGGATGTGAATTTGAAACACAAGATTCGCAGCAATTTGAACCCCAGAAAAAATACACCTTCAAATAATATCACAACATTGACCATACAATTCTTGATAACCAATAGGTATTGATTGGAGATGCTGTTCAACTTTGCTAAGAAGGATATCTAAATCAATAACAACATCTTCATCTATCTACATCTACATGTACATCTATTTTTAGCACAACTACAACCTCTGTTATTACTATTTCTTTTTTCAAATCAAATCATGATATTGTGCATTTGTTATAATCAACAGTATATACTATACAATGTAAACCGGGAAAACAATTGACCATAATAAATATCAGAAAATCTC
>JAKTZF010000039.1:0-19864 GCA_030705235.1 Spathaspora jeffriesii
AGTGTGCATTTGAATCTTGACTAAACAATAAAAGGATAATGAAACATTATTGGAAACAACTGCCTAAAAAGACTAATTTTTCCTCTGGTGAGATGACTTTTGCAAGATGTTACCGATGAAACTAAGTAATTCTTTTGAAAGGAATTAAATCAACTGAACCTTATTCTTGAAGTATATACCTAACTTGATCACTTTCTCCCAGTTCGGTTCAACGGATTCGATTTAAACCCTCCAACGTCATATATTTGACTTTTGTGATTAAAGTTTCACGATTTCGTTGTGGTGGATATGTTTTCCCTCAAACAAAGAATCCAAGTTTTGTGAAATATATCACAAAATTATATTTTTTTTTTGACTCGTTCAAATCAGAGTTCGTTTTCTATTTTTGCCCTATATGCATTCAAGGCATATAGGCGAGACGTCTAGGTGAATGGCACCTCGAAAGGCTTTGCGTTTCTTATCGTAGTTTTACTCATATTTACAAACAAAATGCCTTGCGATTTTGCAACTGTGGAGTGGGGTGGCATTGGTCAATCTGTCATAGTATTCAAAGATATCTTGATTGTTACATGATGAATAAAGCCATAAAATAAAACAACAACCCGGAAATGCACAACGACCAAACAGGTTTAACAATACAGGTGAATCATCCCGGACATTTCACTTGTTTTCCGTTTATTTTATTGTTTCATTTCATGTATAACCTGAAATAGACTTGTAGCCTAACAGATCAATGTAATATAGAGGTACATATATCCGTGGTGACTAGTTTCATTACATATTTCCAGAACTAGACCTTTGACAGAAATGGTATTTCCTTTTTTTTGCTTGTCTTTTTGACAATAAAATATCGGCACGAACATAGAAAAAATTCTCAGGACAAAAAAAATTATATTTTTTACGGATTTTGGTTAAACAATTGAAAAGACAGGTAGGCTCAGCCAATAGAAGGTTAAAAATGGTTGACAGTTCAAAAATATATTTCTTCTGTCCGGTACAGGGGTAAGGCACGCGCCGGCTGGGAGGAGAGAAGTTGTGTATTTATTCACATGTTAATATGTCATTAGAACGCGTTTAAAGCTGCGAAAATTTGACTACATTTTTTTCTGCAAGAGTTTTTTGCAGGAAATTCCTAAATTTTTATCAAAATATGAATGAGGAAAAAACTATATTCTATATTCTATAGTACCCTTTTATCTTAATTACTGATCATGTTTATGGGAAATTGTCCAAGTATCGTGCATAACGGGGGATGCAGCGGATGCGTTATCTATTAAAGCATATGTAAGAATTGCTTTTTCATGCTTGTTTGGTACATTAAAAATTCTGGCATTTCACAGCTTGCATGTTGATAAATCTTTCTAGTGGAAAAACGAAAAAAGATGACTCGGGCTAGCGCGACATTTTTCCCACTTATGGTCGTAAATACTTAGTCTCTGTCTACCCCTCCTCTCTTCCAGGGAAAATAACATAAAACTGTTTCAGAAAATAATCACAAAACGTTACCACAGACAATCCAAACAAATGATCACATACTAACATTAACGAAAAAGAAAACAAATTATTATTTCTTGCCTGAAAAAAAGAATCACAAATCTCAATGTTTTGTAGGTCCCACTTTCTGTGCGCCTTTCTTTGTCATGATTTTTCTCTTGCCTGTCAGTATTTCGTACATAATGCGTTTTACGTCATACATTCAATCAGCTGCTCCCAAGAACATGCAGCATGAGAGATGACCCAAAGTAAACAAACGGGATATTCTCGGGTTGTAGTAAACAAAACCGTTATTCAGTGATGCCCCGCCCTACATTCATTTATTATGGTCACGGAAAACTCATCGCCTTTCCGATGAGACCTAACTATTTCGGAACAGACTTTCTTTTTTTTCGCCCTTAATACGAGTACACACGTGACATGGAGAAATCTAGACTGGTAGGATACACACGTTTAACATAGAGACACAAAAAATTATTCCTCGGGATTAAACAAAGCCTTTCACGGCATATCTTTAACAAGGGGCATTCGAAGATTGGACTTTGAATTGTCATATAAAGAAGGAATAACTCCATGATTCGGTCCACATTGGTGCGTGAAGATCTCAAGAAGTCAAAAAATACTAGAAGGAGTCTAGGGAGATATTGTCAGCCTTGATGTAACAATAGCTGATTGATATATATAGTAAAGTCTAATTGGAGGATGTAGTAATTAAATTTCTAAAACAAAATTAGAACTCATTCGACTGCTTATTATTAGGACTATAATTTTGAAATATAACTAAAAGTTCTTTGATCAATTCTGCACTTGTAATATGTTGTATATTGCTTAACTATTGGAATAAACTATGAATAGTCCCAAGGAGGTAGATTACAAAAAACTAAAGATCCATCCAGTGGTTTTAACCCAGATTCCTCATGATACAATAGCAACAAGATTAGTTACAAGTTTCGAAACAAATACAATGATAACATATACCAATAAACCCCAACTCTTACTTGTCTAAACAACATCTAATTTTCCCCCTCCCCCACATTTTCCCCTCGTCTGTAAGCTGGCAAATTAACTATCTACAGAAGAGTAATTTCGATTTCTTTTCGTCAATTGTATTCAAACTGTTAAAACAAAAGGGATAAATAACTAAATAAAACAAAAAGATAAATAGCTAAATGTACTTACTTGGAAGTATCAACAACATATCTACCTAAAATCTTACCAGCTTCCATCAATTTGTAAACTTCTGGTAATTCAGATAAACCAACAACCTTGATTGGACATTTGATAGCACCACGGGTGAAGAATTCAATAGCTCTTTGAGAGTCAGCTCTGTTACCAACATAAGAACCCTTGATACTTATACTCTTAACGACAGAGTCGAAAACTGGAGCAATGACCTTGGCACCAGCTGGTAAACCGACAAGAACAATGGTACCAGTAGCACGAGTGTAATCAACCGATTGTTGAATAGCCTTTTCAGAAACAGACACATTGATAGTAGCATGGGGACCACCATCGGTAACCTTAATAATAGCAGCAGTAATATCTGATTCTTTAGTATAATCAATAAAAGCCTCTGCTCCTAATGATTTAGCAAATTGACCCTTATCGGCACCACCATCAATACCAACAACTCTGTAACCCATGGCAACGGCATATTGCACAGCAAGAGAACCTAAACCACCAGCAGCACCAACAACACAAATCCAGTCACCAGCCTTTCTGTTTGCAGTCTTAATAGCCTTGTAGACGGTAATACCAGCACATAAGATTGGAGCAACTTGCGCTAAATCAGTACCAGCTGGAATTCTAGCAGCATGAACGGCATCGGCAGTAGCATATTGTTGGAAAGATCCATCATGAGTGTAACCAGACAAGTCAGCTTGAGCACAATTTGGTTCGTTGGTTTCTTGACAGTATTCACAAGTTAAACAAGAACCATTCAACCATTTAACACCAGCTAAATCACCGATTTTCCAGTTCTTGACATTTTCACCCATGGCAACAACAACACCAGCACCTTCGTGACCACCAACTAATGGTAACTTGGTTGCCAATGGCCAATCACCCTTCCAGGCGTGTAAATCAGTGTGACAAACACCGGAGTACTTGACATTGATTAAAAGTTCATTAGGCTTTGGAACTGGAACTGGAATATCTCTGTATTCTAATGGACCACCGTTGGTTTCAAAGATGATAGCTTTTTGAGTTTTTGGAATAGACATTTTAAATTTCGTTAGTTAGTAGCAATAGTAGAAGGTTCTAGTACTGATGAACTAAAAAAAAACAAGAATCAATTGAGACAAATCCAACTGTTTAAATAGTTGGTTCTTTGCAGAATAACCACGGTGTTAAGCAGTGGAGATATTTACATTTGGATTTTTCACGGGGTATAATTGAAAAAGTTCATTTCAGCCCGAACAAAAGATTAGATCAGGGGATTAAGCGGAAATACGATATTGAAATAAATAATAAAAAAAAATAGAGTTATATCAAATACACGTAAACATAGAAAATTATTGTTTTTTTTTGCAGCAAATGCGTAAGAACAATCCAAAATTTTGCTTAACATGACACAAAGATCATAATTACACTAATATTTCCGTCTAATTGTTTTTTTATTTTCTTTAAACTGTAAGCTCCGAAAACGCACAGCCAACCTCCAAACTCCAACAAAATATCTGGATAATAGGTGGGGGGTTTGCATATGCTTTAGGAAAAATAATCTAAATCAATAATATAACCTTAAATTTTGTGCATAATAGACTGCACAATGTACATAGTTTTTGTTTGTTCAACAACTTCGCGGGGTTCAATTGATACTCAATGTATGTTTTAAAGACCGATCGGGAAGCCATCGGTCTTGAAATGCGGAGGAGTATGCCAAGCTTTTATTTTTAGAACAATATAATCTCAATTGGGAGGTATTTTTCAAGAGTTAATTGTCTGATTTTATTTTCATCATATGTTACTTTGAACTTCTAGCACAGCGGCTTTTTAAGTTCGTTAGAGATTTTTAACTACGTAATAGCTTAAAAAGAACGATAGTACACTTTCACTTTCATCAATTATCTATTAGTTTTCTCTTGTTACAATGGCTATATAACTCTTGGCAGCACGGCTCATGAACAAGTTTGACTCAATTGTACAAATTACATTTTTGTTTTTGTTTTAGTTTCTCAAGCTTTATTTCTTAATTGATTTCTATCAAATCCCGATTTGTCTTAACCAACATCTAAAGACCGAGATGAACTATGAGGGGAAAATCCTAATCCTGAATACCACGAAGTGCAGAAAAAAAAAAAAATGAAGAATGAAAATTATCTGATCACGTGCGAGTATTTTCTGGTATTGTCTATGAGTTATTATAACCATGTTAGATTGAGCGATTGTGAACTTTCAGACCCCTATTTCAATCATCATTGTGGCAGTATACCAAAACATCACCTGATCTTCGACTATCCCAATGGAAATAACTATTGAAGAATCTTTTACATACATAATAATCATGTAAATAATCATTCATTAGAGCTTCAAGTGGTTCAAATACAATTATTTTGTTAGGATAAGGTAGATCATTACCCAAATGCAATTGTAAAAATTGCTCAGGCAGATCATAGAATTGGTCTGATTGGTCACGATATTCACTAATCTGCTGTAAACTGGGATTTGTTAAATGAAGTGGTGGTTCACAACTAAGACACCATGCACTTAACTCCGGGTTATGAAAATAACTTTGCCAGGGAGTAGAATGGCACGGGGTTATGAACCCAACCGCGACCCTTTCCAATGTCCCACTTTCTGGGGTAATACCAGTTCTTGTTTCCGAGAACTCTTTATCTAAATATTTAACGAGATCAATAACCCCTCGTTCGTTAATTACCGAGAAAAAGAAACTGGCACAAATATTAACTGTAATCCCGATAGCAATTAAATAAAACGGTAAATGGGACCGTAATTTCACATATCCTCTAGCAGAGAGAAACAACATGATCGGATGGATGGGGTATATGAATCTAAATTCCTTATGATCTATTAAAGAAAATCCAATTAAGTAAACAATACCAGCACAAGTTAACGATGTTATCTTAAATCCATATACCATAAATGGGAGATAAAGCATCATCATAAGTGGTATTGTTTGTAAAATATAAAAATGCCAGGGTGCTATTCCATAAAATATTGACAAATTCTTAACCACATTAAACTCAAGAAAATTATATATTGGAATTGTCAATTGGTTATAAAAATAGTAATCTAACCCTGTATTAATTACCAATATAGTAATAACTTCACTAATGGAAAAAATTACCCATTTAATAGAAATGGTTGGGGAATTCATTATTAACCATAACCCTAGCGGGAACCATATAAGTACATTTGTAGGACGAATTATACAACTTGTAAATCCAAATAATAAACTAACATACCACCTGGGATTTTGTAAATTATGATCCCAGGGCCAATATCTTAAGGCAATAATCGTCAATACAGTTTCTAAATTGTTTGAAAATGATCTGGTACACACGTACCAATTGAACGGATTCAATAATGATAGTATTAAAGTAGTTCTTGCAATTTGGTGTCTTTCTTGATGATCCTTACAATATTCTTCGACAAATTGATACAAGTTATACTCTCCCAATGTCGCTATTATGACGTTGATTAATTTCGGTATAATATGTACAAGAGTTTTATTATCTCCAGCCAATTTATATCCCAAAGCATATAACAAAGGGTGAATTGATGAACGTAATTGTTGTTTCCATTCCCAAGTTAAGTATCCATAGCCATAAATAAAGTGATGAGCCGGCTCAAGTGCTTGAAAGAATTCATCTGCTTGAAAGAATGTTTGAGTAGTAAATGCATTGACAAGTCTAATTAAGAAAATGATAGGGATGAGTTTATATGCTGACCATGTTCCATCATTTTTCCGTCGTTTGGTCTTTTCTTGACCTGTGTCTTCAAACCGTACCTCCTTCCTCGGTTTTCTTTTCCGAACCGTTGACATAATTGGTTCTTCTTAAGTATCGACACATCTCTTTTGCCATTGTTTTTTTTCTCTGATTTGATATTTTGATACCAACTTTAAAGTATGCAATAAACTAACTAAAAGTTACTGTCTCTCGTTGGAGTTATTTATACCAGTCAATCCATAACAAGAAATCCTTTGAAGCAAACAAAAATATAAATACCCTTGCATC
This sequence comes from Spathaspora jeffriesii, assembly GCA_030705235.1. Classification (NCBI taxonomy): domain Eukaryota; kingdom Fungi; phylum Ascomycota; class Pichiomycetes; order Serinales; family Debaryomycetaceae; genus Spathaspora; species Spathaspora jeffriesii. The sequence goes on from JAKTZF010000039.1 coordinate 6,696, forward strand.
AGCAACCCGCACATCATAGAAATCTCTGAATTTGTGGTACAACTTTATGACCACCAAGCAGATAAGCGATTGGCTGCTAAGATGACCTGGAACAGGCTTCCCCTTTTTACGACTAGACACATAATATAGAGAAATTTAGCCTGCTACGGGTACGATTTATACTAGTACAGTCTAATTGTTTGATGTAGTAATTTTCTATATGCTCTTATCTAAAGAAACAAATCTTCAATTTCAAATTCATTCAAAACTTCCAAGCAATATTTGAACTCCTTCCATTGTTTATTGTTAGGACTCCAATTTTGAAATCTAACTAAAAGTTCATTAATCAATTCAGCACTTTTAATATGTTGAATATTAATTAACTCTTGAAATAAACTACGAATATTCCAAGGAAGAAGATTGTAAAAGCTCAAAGATCCATCTAGTGGTTTTAAATGATGGATTTTCAAATCATGCGAATGAATTAAATTTGTAGTTTCAAGGGTATGACGAATTGCTTCAAGATATACTTGCTCATCATCAAATACTTTACAATGACCTTTACTATTGCTAGTATCATTCATTATTCGATCACTTAATTCTCGAATGAGATTATAATCTGTATCATGACCCAAATTCCTCATGGTACAAATAACAATAAGAAGATTAATTATAAACGGAGTAGCGGATAAGTCAGATACTGCTGAGGATGAGACGAATCCTTCCGTTTCTTGAGGTTGGTATACGTTTCTATGAATGTTGGGATGTTGAAAATTTACTGCCAATGATGAACTTAAAGGTACAAATTGGTCATTGGTTACTCCAGTAAATGTAACCTTTACATTATTCTGCATCAAAACTTTAAAAGATTCATTTAATTGTAACGATAGTGTCGAGTTTTGCTTTTGATATTCAAATAATTCTTTTATTATGTCATTCTCCATTGCAGTAAATGCCCGGATTACAAGCTTTGAATCCAAACCAACGAATGGACCTAAATTAATTCCACTCATATTTAATAACCCCAACTTTTTCCTATGCCAATGCAAATGATTGTTTTGTAATAGTTTGGCAAATAAATTAATTGCAACTGGGGTTGAACAACCATGACAGACCATAAATATAACATCTGCTTGTTGTAACGTATCCAACCAATTCCCAAGTAATTTATTCAATATTTCTACTCTATCATTAACTTTTCCTGCTCCTTCAAGGGCAATAGTTTCAATATTATAATTATTCAAATTAAACGAGGAGCCACCACCGCGGTCTTCACTTAACCATTTTAACATTGCTGTAGAGGCAAGATCAACAAATTTCAATGAATTCCCGGTATTCTGACCAATAAGGGCTCTTACCATTTTTGTGGGAAGAAAACTATGAATTCCAATAATTACAATTTTGGTAATTTTCTTTGGATTTTTCAAATGGATAAGGTCTGATTGTTTGTGTTTATATAAATGCAATTCATGTGGTATTCCACAAAGTATATCTTGAGAGATGATTCTTAGTTTAGTTTTTGTAGTTATTGTTCGATAATTATCTTGGAAATATGGAGCAACCTTATTAATGGTTATGTTAGATGAACCTTCAAACATAGAACTGGTCGACGAACTTCCAGGTCGAGTTCTTAGTGACCTTTCTTGAATTTCATTAGGGAATAATGGCTGTTTTCGAGAATGGTATAGTACTGGTTGATGTTCAGTTAATGTTCCAAATACTGACAATTCAACTTCCTTTGTATGGGTGGTTATATGGTCGGTAAATGAACTTTTAAATGCATAATGGCATACTTCCTTTGAAGATTCAATAGCAGTCTTGGCAGATTTATACAACTCTAGGTTTGAAGTATGGGCACGATCATAATCATCTTCGTTATTGTTGTTGGGGTTAGTATTCCAAGTCCAATTCCACCAACCTGAAGATACTGTATTATTTGGTTGCTCTTGTGAGTTATTATTAGTTTCTTGCAATAATGGGGTCTGCTCATTTGGTACTGGACTTACGGTAGAAGAAACATATGAAACTAAATTATTGATTGAAGTATAGGGAACGCTCCACCATTGATTAACTTCTTGGACTTGTTTGTTGGATTCTTCAACGGTTGACCCATTCGCTTGTTCTATAGTTTCATCTTCGTTTGACACAGGAGGCTCAGGTTCATTTTCAGGTCGAGTCTCTTCTATTACATTCTCATCACCTTCATCAACTATTGCCTCTTCGACTTCTCCATTCACCATTGGTTTCTGTTGATTCCAAAAACGCAATGTCGAGAATCGACTTGTCTGCTCAGAATTGACAATAGTCGATACAACCGAACTAGTGTTATTGTTATTTCCCAAGTGATCATTGCCCTGTGTGGATGATGGTATCGCGTAGTTGTCTTCAATTGTTATCGTCGCAGTTCGTGCTTGTTGTTCTTGGCTTATGTGGGAAGAAGGCGTGGGGGATTCAGAGACGTTGGCGACATCTTGCTGTCCATTCATTGACTTAATATGCTAAATTCTATTAGAAAAATAGTGGAAACAAAGGATCTAATCGTAAAAATTGTATTGGGTTGAACTCTTTTCAAATACCAAATTAGTTATGTTCTAAGTAATCGTAGGCGTTATCTTAAAGGTGATCCCAACAAAGAAAAACAAAAAATTGCTAGCAAGAATTGTATGTGTGTGAACGAGAGTACAATTAATTGAAACAACCAGACCAGGAAGGCAATTCCAGGCAAATCAAAACAGCTTAAACTAAATTTTTGTCTAGTGCGCCAGAGTCCTGATTCTCTCTTCGTGTGTGTGTGTGTAATGAACTCGGCTTGGGTTGATAATATAATCAAACAACTTGATATAAGAGATGAATTTGAACAACGAGATTTCAAGTACTTTACTGCATTTAACCAATTGAGTCAACAATTACAAATTCAACAACTAGCCAATAAGCAACGCTCACAATCACCTTCCCCGTCATTAACATCTACTACATTAAAACATGAGGATTTAGATCGAACAATAATTATTCGAGAGAACCAACAATTAAAAAATGAAAATAATGATCTTATATCAAGTTTAAACATGGCCACGATTAAAAATGAAAAGTTGGAACAAGAGATAAAGGAAAAGGATTTCAATATAAAGACGTTACAACGTGGTAATGATAAATTAAAGAATAAGATTGAAAGTTTGAATCTTGAAATTAAAGAAAAGAATAAAACAGTTGAAATAATAAATGACGAGATTTTAACTATTCAAATCCAATACAATGTTCTTAATGAAAAACTTCTAGCTTTTGAAAGAGAAAAGGACAAGTAGGGGATTCCTATTTAAGATTTTAGAGTTTCTCACACTAACTTAATATTTCGATACTATCGCACATTCAAAGAAATCCAATTTCCTTTATATTGAGGTTGATTTGCCATTCTTCTGGATTTTGGGGGAAGAGACGAATCTTACGATATATAGATGCTATATATATTGGGTTATGTAACAACAAATTACCACAGCAGTATTATCTGCTTATAATTATTTAATTCTTTTGTTTTCTTGTCCATGCGGGACTGACTTGGTCCAAAGCTTTTCTCTGAGATTGTAACCTCATAAATTAGTTTTGCTCGAATATCCAGTTAAATAATTATATAAAATCAAGCGTTGTGACTACTCTGCACACTTTGTTTACTTTATATTTTCCGGTAATTACTTATAATTAAAGTAAAAAAAACGAGTCAATTGCGTAATTGATCAAGGACTAGTCAATGATAGCAAGTATAAGTTTCTTAGAATTAAATATTGAACAATTAAAACAATAATATGTACATGTGAAACCCAGCTCTTAATTGTCTTTGACATCACTCCTATTTTCCCCCCTCCATCATCCCCTCCCCCACATTTTCGCCGCTCCTATGAGACCCGAAAAAATAAATAATAATAATCTACAGAATTACATTTTCAATTTCTATATTTGCAATTGTATTCAAAATGTTAAAACAAAAGAGATAAATAACTAAATGTACTTACTTAGCAGTGTCAACAACATATCTACCTAAAATCTTACCAGCTTCCATCAATTTGTAAACTTCTGGTAATTCAGATAAACCAACAACCTTGATTGGACATTTGATAGCACCACGGGTGAAGAATTCAATAGCTCTTTGAGAGTCAGCTCTGTTACCAACATAAGAACCCTTGATACTTATACTCTTAACAACAGATTCGAAAACTGGAGCAACAACATTGGCACCAGCTGGTAAACCGACAAGAACAACGGTACCAGTGGAACGAGTGTAAGCAACAGATTGTTGAATGGCCTTTTCAGAAACAGACACATTAATAGTAGCATGTGGACCACCATCGGTAGCCTTAATAACAGCGGCAACAATGTCGGATTCTTTAGTAAAGTCAACAAAAGCTTCTGCTCCTAATGACTTAACGAATTCACCCTTATCAGCACCACCATCAATACCAACAACTCTGTAACCCATGGCAATGGCATATTGGATGGCAAGAGAACCTAAACCACCACCAGCACCACTGACACAAATCCAGTCACCAGCCTTTCTGTCAGCAGTCTTAAGAGCCTTGTAGACAGTAATACCAGCACATAAAATTGGAGCAACATGTGCTAAATCAGTACCAGCTGGAATTCTAGCAGCTTGAACGGCGTCAGCAGTAGCATATTGTTGGAAAGAACCATCGTGAGTGTAACCAGACAAGTCAGCTTGAGCACAGTTTGGTTCGTTGGTTTCTTGACAGAATTCACAAGATAAACAAGAACCATTCAACCATTTAATACCAGCTAAATCACCGATCTTCCAGTTCTTGACATTTTCACCCATTGCAACGACAACACCAGCACCTTCGTGACCACCGACTAATGGTAACTTGGTAGCCAATGGCCAATCACCCTTCCAGGCGTGTAAATCAGTGTGACAGACACCGGAGTATTTGACATTGATTAAAATTTCATTGGATTTTGGGACTGGAACTGGAATATCTCTGTATTCTAATGGACCACCGTTGGTTTCAAAAACAACAGCCTTTTGAGTTTTTGGAATAGACATTATAAATTTCTTATTTTGTAGCAATAGTAGAAGATTCTAGTACTGATGAACTAAAAGAAAGTAAAAAAAAACAAGAAATCAATTGAGACAATTCCATCTGTTTAAATAGTTTTTTCTTAACAAAGTAACCACGGTCTGAAGTCGTGGAGATATGTACATTTGGAATTTTCAAGGAGTATACTTTAGGGGGGCACAACTTGGGATTAACCGGAAATACGATATTGAAATTTATAAAAACACAAAAAAAAATAATGTTCTCCTAACAAATACATCTAAACATTGAGAAAAAAAATAATATTTTTTTCCAGAAAATGCATAGGAACAATCCGAAATTTGATATAACATGACACAAAGAACTTAATTACAGTACCATCTCCTTATAATTATTTTTATTTTATTGTTTACTATATTTTCTTCAATGACAAGTTTTTATAGCAAGCTCCGAAACGCATAGCCAACCTCCAAACTCCAATAGCATTTCTCGATGATGAGTGGGGGTGTACATATGCTATAAGAAAAATAATCTAAATCATTAAAAATATATACTTTAGCTTTGTGTATAATAGACTGCACAAAATATAGCTATTTTGTTGGTTCAACTCAAGGAAAACAATTCCGCGGGGATCAATTGATGGGTGTATACGTATTAAAGACCAATCAGACAGCAATTGCGGGCGCGTAGCCTTAATTTTCAGAACAATACAATCTCAATTAAAAGGTAATTTTTCAGATTTGAATGGTAGATTTTATTTTCATCGTACGTTATTTACGTTTCTGGCAAAGCGTTTTTTTTAAGATTCATTTTTAACAACTGCGTGATGGCAAAAAAAAACAATATCCGATAATATGCTTTCACTTCATCAATTGGCGATTACTTTTCTGTTACAATTACTCTATAAATCTTGGCAGTAGGGTTCGTGTGTTCCGCGGAATAGCTGAATTATTCTCAATTGTTCGAATTAATTTTTAGTAACATTTTGTTGCATTTTCTCAAACCTTGTATTTCTCAACTGATGTAACATTAAATACTGATTTAACTTGACGGACATCCATAGACCGATCGGAACAACAAAATTGTATGAGGGGAAAATTTCCACTTACTATCACCAGATGGATACTGAAATAAAAAAAAATAAAATAAAATGAAAATCATCTGATCACGTGTAAATATTTTCTGGTAATTTCCATGACTTATTGTTGAGATATTTTACATCTGTTAGACTGAATGATTGTGACGGTGACTCTACTTTTGAGACTCAAATTTCAATCATCATTGTGACTATACCAAAACATCACCTGATCTTTGACTATCTCAATGGACAGTGAAGAATCTTTTCCATATATAATGATTTGAAAGCACTCATCAGAGCCTCAAGTAGTTCAAACACAATGGCTTTACGTGAAACAGGCAGGTCATTGTCCTATTCCAATTGTAACTAAGACACCATGCACTTAAATCCGGATTAAGAAAATAACTTCGGGCGTAGAATTGCACGGAGTTATGAATCCAACCTCGAACCTTTTAAATGTCCCACTTTCTGGGGTAATATAAGTTCTGAGAATTCTTCATCTAATTGTTTAACAAGATCAGTAACCCCTAGTTCATCAATTACGAAACTGAGATTAGTGTTTTTTTATTTTCTATTTAAAGAATTACAATGTATATTCAGATAATCCTTATCGAAATTAATGATCTCTACTTATATGCGTGCACCTTGGCCAAGAGAGCTGATTAAACCGTTGATGGACAACTAAAATAACTCAATTGAGTGAGACTCCATTTCAACTAGTAGAAATACTCACCAACACCTTCCTTATTGCTTTGTGCTAAAATCTTTTGATGATTATGGGATTTTTTATCAGATGCGTGTGGAGATCGAGGCTAAGGGCTCTAAAGACAACTCAACTGCACCAATTGCTAGTATCTAAACGACAGTTAAATGTCGTTGTGCTATTTTATCCTCAAGCAGCTTCAGAACCTCATTGATTTATTGTGAGTGCGTGCTTAAAAATAGTCGGGGTCCGGAGAATTTGCAAAGATTGACTTGGTATAAATGTTTTGGCAATATAATCATAAAGTAACGGAAGCTTGGTTTTCAAGGCCAATGATCTCAAGATGATTATAAACTTGGGCACTGACTAAACCAGGTAGTTTGTTCACGAGATTGAAACGTAGTTAGAAAGTTATGGTGTTCAATTTTGTTTTCCATGACTTGTATGTCCGTGAACGTTGCAAACGAGAGAATGTGTCAAAAGCCATATGGGAAAATGGCTTCTTGGAGAGCAATATCATTATAGAAGAGTTTAGTTTTTATGGGGTGGAGTTGGAGTCCTGAGGGGCAGGAAGTTTCGGAGGCAGAAGAATTGCCAGCACTCAGACTTCGTGGATGTATGAAGGAAAATCCAATTAAGCAAACAATACCAGGACAAAGACCACAAACTTTAGGTGTTTATATGCCAACTTTTAAATAAGGCCATTGAACTATTCATCTCGAAAGATGATTACTTCAAACTTAATTATTCAAGGATTTTAAATATATAGTTCCACATATAGAGGTAATAAAAGGCAGTTCATTGTATATTCCAATAGGAGAAGGGATTAATACTTCAGGTAGACCGGAGTCAGCCATGTATTCTGACTACCTCCCTTTAGTAGCCCAATTCATTGCGTGCTCTCCTGAGAAAACGATGGTGCCAAGATGCATGATGCCTTTGCACCGGTTATCTCCTACCAATTTATAGCCCAAGGAGCTCAAGGCATGGAATAAAGGATGAATTGCTGATCCATTCCATTCCCAGTTAAGTATCCATAGTCATAGATAAGTGATATGTCAGCTCAAGTGCTTGAGGTTTATATTACATTGTTTTTCCGTCGTCAGGTTTTTTCTTGATCCAATCCCACCTACTGTTATTTCCTTTTTCAGTTTCCTTTTCTGAGTTGTTGATATAGTTTTATCAACACATCTATTTTTCAGCATGTTGCCATTGTTTTTTTCTGCCCTTTGTCTTTGATATTTTGTTGCCAACTTTAATGTTTTTGATAAACTAATCAAAAGTTAATGTCTCTTGCCGAAACTCTACATCTAGTAGAATACAGTTACTTATACCAGTCAATCGATAACACGATAAAGGCAAAGAAGTCCTGCCTTGAAGCAATAAAAATTTTAAATACCTTTGGGATCAACACCCCACACATTAAAGAAATCTCGGAATTTGTGATACAACTTTATGACCAAACAGATAAGGGATTGACTACATCTGATAAGATATCATGGATAAGTTCTAAATTTTCAGATACTAGGATTTTCCTCCCTGTGATTTCATTTGGTTCAAACTTGAATTCCCATAATCAAATATTCTTTCCTTCTAATCAAGAATTCCAAGATCAAGATAAATCAATTCAAATACTTCCTAATGAAGATGCCCAATTAGAATCAGTTGTGGTTGATGATTGGAGTTCAGAATATCAAGACTTGATCAGCCTCTATCAAGATATTCTCCCCAATTGTTCCTTTGTTTCTTCATTCCTTGCCATTGTCGAAAATCGAACCATTCCTGTAATTCAACTAATATCTCCACATCGACCCAATACACAATATAAAGTTCTGCTTATGTTTAATGGAACTTTACGTAATGTAATTATAGATAATCAGCTTCCTGGCCACTCTCATGGTCGCAAGCTTTTCATTAGTTCGTTTAAGAACCCCAGATTATATTGGCCTGCATTAATTGAAAAAGCATATTTAAAAGTCATGGGTGATGGTTATAACTTCAATGGGTCTAATATGGCCAATGATACATATTTATTGACAGGATGGTTTCCTGAAATTATCAAAATTGAAAATGGACAACTTCCTAACAATTTTAATCGACTATGGGAATTACAACAACAGGGAAGACTATTGTTAGGGATTGGTACTGGGAAGTTAAGTAAACAGATAGCACTACATTTGAACTTAATTACTGATCATGATTATGTTATAGATGATTTCAAAGGAGAGAAGAAGAAAAATATTGTTACAATTAAAAATCCCTGGCTTAATAAAACTTTGGATTGTCGATTGATTTCCATTGATGAATTCAGTTATTTCAAATATTTATATGTCAATTGGAAACCTGAATTTAAATATAGTCAACAATGTAATTTTATTTATTTACCCAAGGAATTTATAATTGATGAATCCCAATTTACAATTACCAATCCCTCGGAACATCATTCTCAAGAAGTATGGTTATTAATTGAACGACATCTACCCACAGATGGAAAGCAATGGATGAATATTCAAATTTTTGAAACTAAGTCAAAAGTCCTTACACCTGCACAATTCCCGAATTTGAATCTCGATTTAGGAACCAACAATCGATTACAATTAGTTAAATTAAACATGGAAGCCAATAAAAGTTATACGTTGGTTTTCTCTTGTGATAAACCTTGCAAATTTACTTTATCAATGTTTAATAATATTGGACCTGATTTCAAATTCTATAAACTGAAATGGTTATATGATTTCACTCTACCTCCAATAGAAGGAGAGTGGAATGATAAAACAAATGGTGGGAATTGGTCAACTTCAACGTTTATAAATAATCCTCAATATGACTTGATAATTGCAAAAGAAACCAATTTGACCGTTGTGGTTTATGGAAACACTCAAGTTAATACATATTTGTTTCATAGTGATAGTTCAAAATTAGGACAACGAATACATAAATTCGACAAATCAAAATTATTAAACAATGAACATTATAACTCTGGTTTCCAATTAAATAGTTATAAGTTAACTCCAGGGAATTATAAATTAATCGTATCGACCTATGATAAATACATTGGTAAATATAAATTAATTATAAATTCAACTTGTCAAGTACAAGTTGATAAAATCCCTCTAAATTGGGGGTTATTTTCAACCAAGACTTCATTCAATTGGAATAATCAAAATCGAGTCAAACTTCATTTTACAACAGGTTCTTATAATACCAAACTTACTTTTCATATTACATATTTTAGCTCTGACAAGCAAGATTATGAATTGTTAACTAATTATCGACCAGCAATAAGAGCATCCATATTTAAAGCAACTACTTCTTCACCTATTGTTATAAATGAAAAGTTTAATGATTCACTCTATGGGATATTCGTTGATTGGATAATTGAACAACCGGGTGAATATATCCTCTTGGTTGAACGGTTTGAATCGGGTATTGGACGTTGCGTTGTTGAAGTAGGTTCAAATAAAAAGGTAGAATTTTTAGTATAATATATAAGTCTTAATTTGCGGCAATTTATCAACGTCTCACGTGATTTGTTCCTTAATTATTTTTCGTAATTGACAGGTGTAAAGAATCTTAACGGAAAAACAAAATATGGGTCGAGAGAGATCAATGGAAACAAGTCTTATTCCAATATATAAACAAGGATGAATAGGTTTCAATTGTTCTTCGTGGTGTCTACCTTGTGGTTGTCACTTGTACTTGGTGGACTTACTGACAATCAATTGCTTAATATTGTTAAGAATAACAAGAATAAACTCTTGACATTGAGTGACGAGAATTATGAAACTATTTTAAATGGACCTCGGGATTATCATATTGTTGCATTATTTACTTCAGAATCTTCTCAAATTAATTGTGTATTATGTCGTGAAATTGGTCCTGAATTTGAATTAATTGCCAATTCTTGGTTCCAAGATCATCCTGAGGGAATAACTGATTTTGAACCTGAAGGTAAAGATGTTCCTCCAAAGAATATTTATTTCTTTAAAGCAGAATATTTACAAGCTAAAAATTTATTTGGAACTTTCCAATTGAATAGTATTCCTAAAGTTTTCTATTTCCGTCCTTCAGAGAACCCTGGTCCTAATAATTATCAAGTTGAGAAAATTGAATATCAATTCTTCCAAGGAGATCATAAGAATTTAATGATGCAATGGTTTGCTACTTTAACAGGTCATCAGTATAAGTTACATATACCGGTTGATAAAACTAAAGTTTTCATCAATGTGGCCTGGGTTATAGCTACTTTAATTGTTATTAAGAAGTTCTATAAGAATATTGTGGCCGTGCTTAGATCTAAGATACCTTGGAGTATATTATCTATAATCGCTACTTTATTTTTTATCAGTGGTTATATGTTTAATCAAATCAGAGGTACTCCATATGTCACAGAACATGAAAATCATATTGAATATTTTCAAAGAGGTCAACAAAATCAATTAGGGATAGAAACTCAAATTATGTCATTTATTTATGGTTCCTTGGGTTTATTGGTTATAGTATTGATCAAACAAGTACCTCAAATTAAACATGATACAGTTGCACTCATTTTGGTGTCTGTTGCTAGTGCATTGATTTTCTTACTCTTTAGTTTGATTTTATCCATTTTTGGTTTAAAAGGAGTAGGATTTCCTTACAAATTCATCAACTTTTTATAAACACATATAAATAGATATATATATTAACTGCTGTCTAAACTTGTATTCATTCTATCAACTCTTTGTTCAACTCGTTCTAGATTCTTGATACAACTATCCAATCGTTTACGTAACTCTTTTATTTTGATAAAACGATCAGTTAATTCCTTTTCAGAAACATGATTTTCATCTAATACTTTCTTGTATTCTATTAATCGTTTTTCAATAATCCTTAGTCGTGTTAAAATAATCACTTGGGATTGATTTAACAGATCAAAATTATCATTAAGATTGTCTAGTGATCCACTTAGCAATGTATGTGCTGCCAACTCTATAGCATGTAAACCTTCTGAACTCATATATTACCAGCTATCTTGATGGTTAGTGTTTTAAGTTGATCAGGATCAACAAGGTTGTATGGTTTGTATAAAAAGAAGTGGAGATAATCTTGGGACTTGTTGTCTCTCCGGGTAACTTTTCTGTTTTCCTGGTTTCCTGTATTTAATGAGCTAGAAAAATAATTTCTCGTGGCGGAAAAAAAATTACCTGCTAGTTAAAATCTTACATTCTTGATGCAAAATATAAAAACTACTGAACAAAACAACTTCCATTCAAATTAGAATAGACAAGGTTATCAAATTAATAAAAATAATGAAGGATGCGAGGTTCGAACTCGCGCGGACACTGTCCAGTAGATCTTAAGTCTACCGCCTTAGACCACTCGGCCAACCCTCCAATTTGTGATGTGATCCATTGTTTAATTTTGTGAAACCAAGTAAAATTTTATGGCCAAAAGTAGTATGACAAGGCATCGATGAAATCGAATACCTTTATTTTATAAATCCAGTGAAAGAAATGAGGAATATTCAGCTAACCCTTGCTTTCGCTTGAATAACTGTATTATAGATTTATTGATTGTTTGGACTTATCGTGAAACCGGTGATGTTTCTTTTTAGGCTGTTGACGTCTCATTCCCTGACATTTCAAAACTATTATAAAGGCAATCTTGCGATTTTCCTCGGCTGTACTGAAGCTTCTTTCTCTTACGGTTCACCTGTAGTAAGTTTTTTGTTTAAAATATTATAGAGCACAAGACAAAAAAAAATAATAACCGTTCATATCGGCTATATGTTTACGGTGAGGCATTTCTACTGCTGCTGTATTGTAAATGGATAAGTTCACTTAATGAGTCTAGTATGTAATTTCAAGAACACTTTGACATACAACCTCTGATTCTTTTATCAACGGACTTTTAACTGTCTGTTATGATTAGGCCGTGAGTAGTTAATAGTTAGGTACCATCCATCTCTATACCAGATGAGTAAAGTATTAACAATTAAGTTGTTAAACATGTTACTTAATCGGATAAACTAGCTCGGTTAACCAGGTTCTATTATGTTGTTGTTGGGTTATGTCCACGCCCAACAATTGTTCCTACTATCATGTGCTGCCAAACAAAAAAAATACACGGTGCAGGGCAATTTTACAACCTTAAAAGTGGCAACCTTAATCTTACTTGTAAATATTATGGTTCTTGAATACAAAAAGTTTAAAAATGACAGATGAAGAAAATGATAGTAGTAATCTACCTAAGCTTAATATTCCTATAGCCTTGACAAAAGATCAATTTGATAAAATGGAGGATCGAATTCTATATCGCCAAGTCAAATCCGTTAAAGCCGGTCAAATTGAAAGATTTAAAATAAATTTCACTCCTCGACTAGAAGGTAATG
>JAKTZF010000040.1:0-19783 GCA_030705235.1 Spathaspora jeffriesii
GTCCCAATATTCCAATAACAATAATCACGGGTATAATTGCCAATACTCGAGTAATAATTCTTCGTTTCCAAGGTTTCATATTCCAATTAATAAAACCTTCACTAATAATTTGTCCAGCCATGGTGCATACTATACCGGCACTTTGACCTGCGAATAACATTGAAAGTGCGAAAACAAGTCCTGCAGCTTTGGAAATGTAATGTGACAACATTTTATAAATTGATAATAAATCAGCATCAGCAGCATCTGGTTGTCCATATAATGAAGAACCAGCAACAATCAAAATGGCAGAATTTACAAACACGGCCACGGTGAATAAAGACAATACAAGTTCAAAGTATGAATAATTCAAACAATATTTTATTGCCGCGTATGATGGTTTATATTTTCTTGCAAGGAACGAACTATCTGAAAGTCGTCTAAGTCGTGGTGTTTGAGGAGGGAATACTCGCTCATCATCTTCAACTTGTACGATTTCCTTATCATGACTTTCATCGTATTCCATAAGTCTTGGTTGAACCAATGCCGATCCTAAATATAAAGAATGAGGCATGACAGTACTACCTACAATCCCACAACTGAGAAATAATGCAGTTGAATCAGTAATGACGACTTTGTTTATTGGGAGGAACCCCTTAAATATTTCCCACCCAGTTCCAGCAGGGAAATCACATTTAAATAATTCAGTTATAAAGCAAACACAAGTTGCGGCAACTAAAATCGACACAAAAATTTCAAAGAATCTTGTTTGTTTCATAGATCCATCTTTTCTATAAGCCATTAATATAATCAACACATCCAATACGGTTATTATAACCCCATATAATAATGGAATACCAAACAAGATCTCTAATGCGATAGCTGTACCTACAACTTCTGCCAAATCAGTAGCAATAATGGCAATCTCGGCACACAAGTACATAAATAAATTCAATTTAGGATTCAAATGTAATCGACACATTTCTGCTAAATCTAAACCAGTGACTGTACCTAATTTAACACATAATATTTGTAAGATAATTGCAAATAAATTCGACATGAATATAACAAATAAAAGTTTATATTGAAATATTGATCCTGAAGACACTGAAGTTTGGTAGTTCCCCGGGTCCATATAACTGACACTAACAACAAGTCCAGGGCCTATGAAGGACAAGTACTTCTTGACTACTTCAACAAACCTGTCTCTATTGAACGTTAGCAGTGGCACCATTATGTTTATATTATGAAAGATACAGAGGGATAAAGAAGAGCAAACAAACAATTTAAAATTCTGTGATTTGTTCTGGAAGGAAACCGTTGGGAACGAGGATGGTTCTATTTTTCCCGTGTTTTCTTGGTGTTGTTTGTTTGTTTGTAGAGAATCGAATCATTACTTGACAGAAATCGCCAGGTCGACCAAAGGGACAACCTGGTTTCTTGTACAAGACGCGTAAATAATCAAAATGCTTGGTTGTTGAGTGAAAACGGTTACATAGAGAGGGATCAATGTTTTACAGGTTTAACTCTACTCAGGTGAGGAAAATGATAATTTGCAACAAAAGTGATGAGAATTTGATTTACAAACTTTGGCAAATTTCTATAAATCATTCTCTTGCTTATTTTACTTGATGATAATTGGTCTGTCTTATGCGGTCTATTGATATCAAAGATATCTAGCATCAACACATATGTAGTTCGGCTATCATATCACCACAACCAATGAAAAAAATAATAAAACATCCGAGTTCGCGATATGAAAATTGTAAATTAAATCTGTATTACTTTCGATAACCCAAAGAAAACTACACTATATGATAATATTAAGTAGATCTGGGGTTGTAACAGTCACTGTTGCATCGGTGAGAAATATTGTCAAACCTTATAAGGTAATTGGTCGATTTCTATCAAGTTCTGTGAAGGGATCGGAAACTATAATTTCTACACTTCAAAACTATAAGAGTTCAATTCCTGAAGATACTCTTGTCAATAATGATATTACTCAATTCTGTGAATTTGAATCTAAGAAATATCAACCATTAACTTTGAAAATTGGTATTTTCTATGCTAATGAAAAATCAAGAACCAGATCTAAAATTATTGAAGCAATCCTTGCCGATCCTCTTTCAGAAAATAACAACCTATGGTTCAACAAGATAGCGGAAAGAAACAAGTCACCTCTGACTATTCTGTTTCAATACTCGGATACTATATCGACTACAGATACTTCTTACAAAATCCCATCTCCTATCCTTAGCGGAATATACCGACCTGTTTATAATTTGGAATCTGAAGAATTCCCCAATGATTTAATAATACATGAGATAAATGATATATCTAATGTTCAAGTTTCAGAATATAACTTTTTAATAAGTGTGGATGAACAAATTAAGTTCAACCAGTTTAATGAAGAGACTCAAAATAAAATATTCTTGAATGTAATTGACAATGAATCATATTCACCTCCAAGTATTCAAGATACACCCATTGCATTCACTAGTGAACCAAACACAAATATAATAAAGATTAATAGTAAACTAGCGTTCGAAGGTATTGAAGAATTCCTTGACAAAGATGTCTCAGCCGCACCGGAATTCCTCCGAAGCATGCAAGATAGTAATGTTTACGAATTATTAAAAGCTATTACTTGGATGCTGAACAAAGAATCAGTAAGTCAGTTTTTATTAAACAATATTAAATCAAATATTGTCAAATATTCGAAATCTTCTCATGAACCACAGGAGAATCATCGTATTGCTACTAAAGATATAGCTAAATTTGTTGATTTTGTTAATCGAGAATTACAAGATGAATTTCAACCTCAAACTGAAAAATTCTTTAGGAAGAAATTGAATTGGTGGAGATTATATTATAAAAATGACAATGTTGAATATGATATTAAGGATTTCTTTAATACTCATTTCATGAATAAAAGTATAGAACAATATAATTTTCTAACTGGAAGAATATCTCGAGTAAATGGAGTGGAAGAATTATCAAATCCATTAGCTGATTTGAAAACTAGTATTATAAATGAACGAGTAACTCAGGAAGTGCAACCTTTAGTTATTAAGACATTGGCATCGGCATTTATCTACTATCAATTACCAATAGGTACCATTGCTGCATTAGCCTATCAATTCTTTGAATTTAGTGCTAATTCCTGTATTGCTCTTGGAACATTAGGTTTAGTGGTTGGTTTTAATCAAGTATCAAGAATTTGGATTGAGTTTACTCAAAATTGGTTATCTCTGCTCTTTGAAGAAATCAGAATTTGTTTAAGTAAAGATTGTATTGAGAAAGGTCTTTTAAAACAATCTGAAGATCGGTTAGTGAAAGATATTAAATTGTCTAAATTACGTGCACAAACATTAGAGCAATTAAAATAAAAAGTATATCTATTAATTTCCACTATATATATATTTATAACAAATAATTCATCATAAAGATGGAGGTACCGATTGTGAAGAACTCTTCTTCAACAGTTGTTCCAATCTTTCAAATTCCTTCAAAGCAATCTCTTCTTCTGGATCAAGGATTTGTACAACTTCATTAACTTCTTCAATATAATGTTGTAACATGGATTCAATTCCATGTTTTAAAGTATCCTCACTTGAAGAACATGATTTACATGCACCTTGAAGTTTTAAAAACACTGTCCCGGTTTCTTCATCAAATGCCTTATATTCAATATCTCCACCATCATCTTGAATAGCTGGTCTTATTCTAGTTTCAATTAATTCTTTAATCATCGACACAGTTTCAGTATCATTTTCATTACTCTGTTCTTCTTCATTCACTTGTTCAAGTAAATCCTTAGTTATAACTGGATCTTTTCTTTGTGTTAAAAACTCATCCATTAATTCAACCACTTCTGGACGTAAATTAGCCCAATTTATATGATCTTGTTTATTAACAGTTAAAAAATCAGGACCTAACATCACAGATCTAACCCCTGGGATTTTAAAAATCTGTAATGCCAAAGGCGAATGAACTGCTTGAAGTGTAGATGTGAATTCAAATGTTTTATTCTCAATGGGTATTATGGAACATTCAGGAGATACAAATTTTAAAGCATTGGGGTTTGGAGTAGGTAATGTTTTAAATGATAAAAACCTTTGACTTAACTGATGCAGGCGTAAAATACTACTTCTCAACGAGATAGACATGTTTACTTGTGGGTATTATGATATCTTTAATAGTTGGTGGGTAAACTCTAATTTATAAGATAAGTTAAATTCGGATCCGAGCTAAGGAAATCATCGATTCCGCCCCAGAAATAACCGCTGCTTACTAAAATTTTTTTTGATTGGTGATAGATTGGATCACGTGATTATAAAAGAACAATCCGTTAATATAGAAGAAGAATAAGGTAGAATTAATCTGAGTTTGATCTACAAGAGATAGAAATGAGTCACTTTACAAGTTAGCAAATGCTATTTGATGCTAGATCAAATAATGCAAAGAAATTTTGAGTCTTGCTGTTCATGTAGTTAAAAGTTCAGTACACTGAGTTGCACATGCAGTTATGACTTCTGTCAGATATTACACCTCTTATGGGTGTAGATATTGTTTTGAATTGTTTAAATGAGGCTTGTAATGTACAATATTACTGTATTACTGAATTGTAGCTGTTGCACTTGCCTTCCTTCAATAGAACTCAATTTACATGTTACCACATCTTACCATATTTTGCAAACAATTTAAAATTTAAGATATCAGTAAAACTAAATAAATTAATTCAACTCAAAAAGGAAATATTTTTGTATATTTGTATGTATCTTTATTATAAACACGCAAAAGTTAATCATTCGAAGAACGCATTATAAACATTCAACTTAATCCTTGTTTTCTAAATCAATTACTTTAGCACCAGAAGCGAATCTTGGATGTCTTGGATCGTTGATGAATTCAGCGGAGTTCATGGAAGCTTGAGATGCCTTGTAGATCAAAAAATAAGTTATACCAGCTATATTCTCTTGTTAGTAAAAAGATCATAAATAAATTTAAAAGTTGTTTCATGGAATTGGAGTAATGTTGTTTCTTCCTGTATTTCAAGAATCACAGCAATCTCAATTAAAGTCAGGCAGAAAGTTTCTCTAACATATCAAGTATTTAGTGTTGGATTGTAGTATTCTTCATTCAATTGAACCATGTAAACAATTATAAAAATTTTCTTTATTACATACCACCGGCGAAGTATGGCCAGTAGGTCTTTACAAGTGGGAATCCGTATATTGGTAAAGCCATTTTATCTATTAACTCTTTAGTTTGAATCAAGTAAAACTAAACACTTGGTTTCCCTGTTGATTGAATTTTTTTTCAGCATTTTGAGCTTCTACAAAAACCGGTGTTCGCACTGAATAAGCTTCTTTTATTGGATGAGATAATATGCAGGATACCATATCATAGGTGTAAGCCAATATGGAGAAACTGATTGTACATTGTAACTAACATCTACAGTTGATATATGGTTCTAATAGCGATTTAAGTGTATGTATAATTTACAACTTTGCTTTGCATGTATCTATAAGCTATGATCAAGAATTATTCACAATTTCGTAAACTCGTATTTCTTGAGTACCCTTTCTGAAATAACAAGTTGATTCTATTAACTCAGGTTTATCCACTTGGGAAACTATCTTCCAGTTGAACAGGTCATGGTTGAAATAACGGTTAAGCTGTTGTTTCCAGGCCAAAATCGTATCTATATTTCTTACCGTAGCCGCAATAATTGCAAGCTTTGTAGATCTATGTAGGAAAAAGTCATTTATAGTCCTACATAACGACTCCACTACTGTTGAATCATATGTTATATCTGCACCAACAATCACATCGATCTTAGTATCTGAAAATGAATCCGATCCCCAGATTAATTGCTGACAATGTATTTGGGAACTATTTTCTAGTTCATTTAATTTCAAGGTATCCCTTATATTGTCGAAAACAATAGTAGATCCATCTGTCATTATCAATTCCTTTATTTTTGCGATTCGAGAATTATAATTCTTAAGTATAGCCAACCCAACTAAACCAGTACCACAACCTAGTTCTAAAATAGTCTTGTCTTTAAAATCATAGGGAGTGTTGGTTTTGTTATTGAGATAGTTGGACAAGTATAATGCTGCTTCCCAAGTTCGTAACCCTGTGGTATTATTACCAGAAATTAACTTGGGTGTTTCCTTGATTAAGATTGATTCATCTTTGGCATTAGTATATTCTTCATTTAATCCGTTAATATAATATTTTACAATATCTATCACAGATGGATCTAACTCTACTGCATTGAGGATATCTGGATCACAATATAACTCATACAATTCATCTGCAACTTCTTGATTATCCTGTTCTATTCGTTTTAAATATTCACGTAGGAATGATTTAGCATAGTATGGGTTGATATTCGTAATTGTTTCCTTTAAGAAAGAAGTAATTAAGAGTTGTGAGTCATAAGATAAAAGATTATCATCTTGTAAATCAATCAGTCTTGGCGGGACCCTTTGATCTAGAAATGCTCGTAATTTATTCATACATCGAGTAAATGTAACTATATAAAATCTTTTTTTTTTCACTAGTCTATTATGTAATTACACCAAATGCACGAACTCTTTTCACACCTCCATCAGGAATGATTGTCAACTTGATATGAGTATATTCTTCATTTGCAAACTCCTCATCAATGTTGAAAACATGTTCTTTGTCGGCACTAGTTTTCGAATCAGGAACTATAACGTCCCAATTTTTCAACTGACTAGTCAATGATTGTTCCTTGTCAACTCTAGTTGCCTGTACGTTAATCAATTGAGGGAAATTACCTCTGAAATGAGCAGTATCTACAACAATACGTTGTAATTTTGCCCTTGTACCCAATTTGATAATCACCCAGTCAGTATGTCCTGGTTCTCGTGATCGTTTTGTTTCCCATCCATCAGACATATCATGGCCTCGTCCTGGAAGTAACAAATTATCAGCAGTACCAAAATGTTGATCACTAAAACTAACAGCAACACCTCCATTCTTAACAGATGCAAGATCAATTGCATCTAATGATTTTGAAAATATTGGTACAACCAATCCATATAATCTTAATCTTGCAATTCCTCCATCAGGATACATTCTTAATCTAGCATGAGTATAGTTCTTTTCAGTTTGACCAAGTCTTGAAAAAAAGTGTCGTTGTGAAGGACCACATTCAGTTTTCGGAATCACTTCTTCCCAATCCCTTTCATTAATAGTTTCTAATTTGTCATCATTAAAACTTTGAATTGCCTCAATAGATATAGCTGGTGCGTGATTACCATTAAAAAATGCAGTATCTACTTCACAACCAATCAAATATGCAGAACTAACTCCTAGTTTGAAAATAACCCAATCTGCATCTTCTAAATTATGTCTTCTTGTTTCCCATCCATCATACCATGCTCCAGTATATGTGAATCTCGTAGCGTCTCTAATTGGAGGTTTTGGTTTGATTAAATTTTCAGCATCAGCAAAGAATTGATCAGAAAATGATATTATTTTACCACCTAATTTCTCACCAATTACATCAGTATATTTTGAAACTATATCAGTTTGAAATTCTTTCTCTGTAAGAATTTGTATCATTTTGTTATCGATCTAGTCTAGTAATGAAATTAGAGGAAATTAGCTTTATTATTTATAGTCTTGCTAATGATTCCTTATCTGTGCATTGTTTAGTGTGCTGTGGCTGCTAACAACTAACCGCGAAACACAATAATATCGGAACCTCCGACGGGATTCCTAATTGCAATCCACATCCGATTGATTGCTTACATCTCGATGTTAAACCACATAGAAACAGTTTACAAAAATAGTATCAACTTATCGAACAGAAACTTCTATTTCAACTCTATAATACTTATACAGCTAAGAGCATAGTAACAAGTTCATGTCTCCAATCAAGGGTATGAAAAATGTCGTGCAAACTACCAAAACCAATTTCAAAAAATTCAGAGGCAAAAAATTTTGAGAGAGCAAGTTTGAAGATTGACAAGACAAGTAATATTAAAGTATGAGTATGATTACTGCGAGAAGCAGATTAGTCACGTTACGACGTCTAATCAAACCTAATCAACGGATTTTTGCATGTCTGGCACTTCGTTTCCAAAGACACATCCATTCCACTCCATTTCTATTGAAAAAACAGGACAAACAAGATCCTCCTAAATTATTTGAAAAATTGACAGTTATATTAGGTCCTGGACCACCCAAGATAACGAGAGCTCCTAAGATTCAATTACTGGAAGATCCATTTAATTTGATATATCTTGATCGGTTAACAGCTCTTCATAAATTCACGTTGAAAAAATTTCATGATATGTGCTTACCAGTTGAAGCTAAATATGAAGGAGATAAAACAATAAAGAATATACAGACTGAGTTTGTTAATGAATATGGGAATCAATATACTGAAATAACTAAGGAAGAGATTTTATTTTATTTCCATGTTTATTATTCCCTTGCCAATAATTATCTGTATTTAGATGAATTAGAATGGAGTAATCTGAAAGTTAGGGAGTTGTTTGTAAAATATGATAATTTAGATGAATCAGAACGTAAAACTTTGGTTCCTCAAGTATCCAAACAATTACATCTCCCTGATCAAGCCGTTCAAAATTGGTTTGAGATATTTGATACATTAGCATCAGTTCCATTTGCAAATGATGGAGAATTGACATGTGGACTTTGTCCCAATGAACAAATTATATTTCAACGTCAAGAAGAAGCAAGAAAGATTTTCGATCAAGGAGATAATTTTGAACAATTCCAAAACTTCAAACCCCGGGATCAAAAGTCAAAATCTGGTAAGGATAAAATTCCTGTTGTATCTTCAGTAAATTTGGTAGTTAGCATCAGACTGTTATTTCAAATGGGGGTACTTTTAGGTCTTACTGTTTATATAATGAGTGATATGTTTGGTCAAGAAGACACCAATGAAATTACCTTTCAAGAATTTACTTCAAATTTCTTGTCAAGAAATCTTGTTGCTAAAATTGTTGTTGTGAATAATAAAACTGCAATTATTGAATTAAATCAAAATGGGTTAGCTCAATATGCCCATCATCCAGGTAAATTCCATTTCACAATTGGTTCGGTGGAAACATTTGAACGTAATCTTCGTGATGTACAAGACAAATATGGAATTGATCCAAAATTAAGAATCCCCATTATATATACATCAGTAGGAAGTATGTCCAAAATGGCAATTAATTTATTACCTACATTATTATTCTTGGGAGCAATTTATTATATGACGAAAAAAGCAACCTCACAAATGGGAGGAGGTGCCTTTGGATTTGGGAAATCAATGGCTAAGAAATTCAATGTTGAAACTGATGTTAAATTAAGTTTTAAAGATGTTGCAGGTATGGATGAGGCCAAACAAGAAGTTATGGAATTTGTTAAATTTTTAAAAAATCCTGAAAAATATGAAAAATTAGGAGCAAAAATTCCTCGTGGAGCAATCTTGTCTGGTCCACCAGGTACTGGTAAAACCCTTATTGCTAAAGCTACAGCAGGTGAAGCTGGGGTTCCATTTTATTCTGTTTCTGGTTCTGAATTTGTAGAAATGTTTGTTGGTGTTGGTGCCAGTAGAGTTCGTGATTTATTTAAAACTGCGAGAGAAAATGCTCCATCAATTGTATTTGTTGATGAAATTGATGCAATTGGTAAACTGAGAGGTAAAGGTAGTTTTTCTGGTGGGAATGATGAACGTGAAACAACTTTGAATCAATTACTTGTTGAAATGGATGGATTTGATAGTTCTGATCATGTTGTTGTATTGGCTGGTACTAATCGTGCTGATATTTTAGATCGTGCTCTTTTAAGACCAGGTAGATTTGATCGTCATATTCATATTGATAATCCTGAATTAGAAGATAGAAAAGCAATTTTTGGTGTACATTTACAAAAAATTACATTACAAGCTAATATTGATCCTGATTTATCTGGTAGACTTGCAGCATTAACTCCAGGATTTTCTGGGGCTGATATTGCCAATGTTTGTAATGAAGCTGCATTAATAGCTGCTAGATATAATGCCGAACATGTTACATTAAGACATTTTGAATTGGCTATTGAACGTGTTATTGGAGGAATTGAAAAGAAATCTAAAGTTTTAAATCCTGAAGAGAAAAGAGTTGTTGCTTATCATGAAGCAGGTCATGCTATTTGTGGTTGGTATTTGAAAAATGCACATCCATTATTAAAAGTTTCAATTATTCCTCGTGGACTGGCTGCACTTGGTTATGCCCAATATTTACCCCCAGATGAACATTTAATGAATACTAAACAATTAAGAGATAGAATGATTATGACATTAGGAGGAAGAGTTTCTGAAGAAATACATTTCCCTTCAGTTACTGGTGGTGCTTATGATGATTTCAAGAAAGTTACCCAACTTGCTCAAGCTATGGTTTTAAGATTTGGTATGTCTCCTAAAATTGGTATGGTTAATTATGTTGATTCTAGGAAAAATGATTCTATGACTAAACCATTTAGTGATGCTACTAATAAGATAATTGATAGTGAAGTTAAAAGAATTGTTGGAGATTGTTATGATGCATGTAAGAAGTTATTAATTGAAAAGGGAGCTGAAGTTGAATTAGTAGCTCAAGAATTATTATCCAAAGAATTTATCACTAGAGAAGACATGATTAGATTGTTAGGTAAAAGACCATTCCCTGAAAATAATGATGCCTTTGATAAATATCTTGCTGGAAAACCAGCTTTCCAAAATGATAAACCTCAAAATGAGCATAAGGATAATGAATAAGTATTTAAACCTTGTAAATAGAAAAATATAAACTACAGTCTATATCATTTTTTTTTCAAATCAGCGCAACATTTTGTTAACTATTGCACCAGAAATAACCACAATTTATTTTGCAATTTAAATAAGAATAGTGCAAATCACAATATAACAATTTTGATCAATTTAAGATAATAATTATTCCCAGATGTACAATTTTTATAGTTTCTTTTTTCTTTGGGGATTTTAATACATATTTTCAAGTTGAAAGATTAAGAGGAAAATTCTCTACCAAAAACTACCTCATATCCCAAAAATCAAATTAACTTAAAAGATGGATGCTGCTATTGCACTTTTAGAATCTGCAAAAACTGATGCTGCTGACAAAGACAAAATTCTTGAATTAATGAAAGAATGGAAGTATACTCTTCAAAATTTGAAAATGAAATTCCTGATCATTCTCAAAAGCTTGACGTCAATGCTTTCATTAGGAAATTGACAGAATTACTTATCAGCGAACCCAAATTAAACGAGTTCAAATCACCTGGCACGGAATTAACACCCGAGTTAAAACACATGGAATCACTTGTAGTTTCGAAGATTAAATCGAAACTACCAAACACGAATCAATTTTATGATTCAGAGACACTCCTTCAACGTACACATGAGTTAGGAAAAATCCAAATTGATATCAAACACGAAACTATTAAAGAATGTGCGAGAAAACTACATGTTTATCAAACAGCTTATTGTGATCGGGATGAACAGGATAGTAATATTCTTGCACATTTTTTAGTTTTTTGATATCAATTTTGTTTTTAGTAACTCAAGTGTAAGTTCAAGGAGCCTTTGAATCAGAAAATTGATTGCTGTTCCTGTTACTTCTTTTACCGCATCTTTCGCTGCTCCTCCTTCATGCTCCTCTGATACCTCTAAAACCACCTGTCCCATCTACTTGGTCCACCTTGTCTCCTCCTTCCTCTCGACTTCGCGTACGTCGACCTCCTCCTGACTCCGTAAATCCATATGCCAAAACTTATTCCACTGTACTGTCTTCCTCGTCTCAGAATTCGGGGGGAGCCTTCCTAGAATTAGTCATGATAAACTTTGTCGCATACATTTTTTATACACTTCCGATCCTGATATTCTTTCATATTTTCGCTCTGGTGTGCCATTCGGGGAGATATTGAAGTCGATGAATATCAAGTACACCACATGCGAAAAATTGAAACAGAATATCAAGACTATACCAAATTTGACAGCGTTACGAACGATATTCCAAAGATACAAGCTGAGTTGTGGGAAAACGAAAGGAATTATTAAATGACTCAGGGATGGGAGACAAATGGAAGCAAGCTGAATCTGATGAAATTATGAAGTTAAAGAACATGAATGCATTCGTGGAAATGAACAAAAACGACATATCATACGATGAAGTAGTAATAGGAAGTCAGTTTGTCTACACATACGTGAACGATGAGGATGATTTGAAGATCAGTGGTAATTGCAAAGCTAGACTTGTGGGACTAGGAAATCAGCAAGATTTACCTGGAACTGAAAGATATTCACCAGTGGTTTCATCATCTGCTGTAAGAACAATGATTGCTATTGCAGCTATAACAAAATGTACAGTAAGACAAATGGATGTTAGCTCTGTCTACCTCACCTGACACTACCAAAACTTGTCTATATTAGACCCCCTAGTGGTATTACTAGTTCAGGAAAATTATGGAAGTTCCCAAGAGCTTTGTATGGACTCCAAAACTCAGGCCGTGAATTGTACTTAACGGTGAATGGTACGTAACAATGAATAAGGGTTTAGCTAATCTCGGATTCAAAGCTTCAACTACGGGACTAGGAATGCTTCTGCGAGATACTAACGATGGAAAATTTACAGTTGCTTTGTATGTTGATGATCTTTTAGTTAGTTACCAATATGAAAAAGATTATGCAAGGTTTTCAGAACAAACTAAAGGCAAATTGAAAATTAAGGATTTGGGTATGGTTTCCAAGTTTTGTGGAATTGAAATAACCGAAATAGCTGATGGTTTTGATTTAAAACAATGGTCAACTATAGATGCATTAGTAGAAAAATATGTAATGGACTATGTGAAATGTAAGATGCCTTATGCTAAGTATGAAAGGAATGTTGGTATAGATACTCTCGTAGGAACTGATCTTACAGAATATCAAGCAATTCTTGGTAGTTTATTATGGTTGGCAAATATATCTCGTCCCGATATTAGTCACTGTATTAGTAAGTTTGGATCCTTCACGAAGGATGTAACTAAAGTGGATTTAAAACACCTTAAACGTGTAATAAAATACTTAAGTCAGACAAGAGATAAAACATTAAGGATGGTATCCTGAACAAAAGGAAATGACGTGGTCTTATATGGATACAGTGACGCGTCCTTCGCCAACGAAGAAGGTCGAAAATCAAGATCAGGAATGATCCTCTACTTAAATGGCATGCCCATTCATTGGCCATCAAAGGGACAAAATAGTGTAACCACTAGCACATTTGAAGCAGAATTTGTTTGTTTGAGTAATACAACCAAGGAGATACAATGGCATCGATCGTTAATTTGAAGAATTAGTTCTAAAGCTAACAAGGACACCAAAAATTTGTGAAGATAATAATGGAGCTGTTTTACATGCAAATGGTACTGGAAATAACTCACTGTTTAGCAAGTATGTTGATATAAAACATAAACACGTAAATGAAAAAATTCGAAATGGTGATATAGTGGTTGAATACATACCTACTAGTGAGAATACAGCCCATATTATGACTAAAGACTTAGGAAATGTGATATTCAATAAGCATGCAGAAAATTTAATCTTTGATGGAAATTATATTGCTGGTGATAGTACTTTGGAATAAGAATCCAATGCTTCAATTAGATTATATATTCAGGGGAGTGTCAACAATCGCACCAGAAATAACAGAAATTGCGCGATTTAGATAAGAACAATGCTAATCAAAAGAAAAGACTAGTGCAAATCTAAATATAACAATTTTGATCAATATTTAAGGTTATAATTATTCCCAGATGTATAATTTTTATAGTTTGCATTTCTTTAGGGATTTCAATACATATTTTCAAATTGAAACATTTGTTTTCAAACTGTAGGGGACATGTTTTTCAAATAACCTGGAACAAAAAGATTCAAACTTCCGAGGACAGAATCATAGAAACCACGTGACCAAAATTATTCATACTTTTCTCTTACCTGCAAAAACTATTCTTGCAATTTCCTGCAAAAGACTGTGATTTCTCCTTGATCTTGAACGTTGAGTACTTTATGTGATATCTGTCTCTGGCAAGATAAACTAAACCACAAACAGGTCATTCAGTTTCGCCTGAAAAAGGTTGAAGGTGACTATATCTTTGATAACTCGTTTATTTATGCCCAAGATTCTGAATTTCGTGGTTTCAGGTACAACAGCTTTTCGCTAATTCCTCTGATTGGAAATTCCCGCAACCCTACCTGTCCACTACACCTATGACTCGTTTATTTATGCACATTTGTAAATCGTCTATTTATGTACATTTGTAAATCGTTTATTTATGCATATTTAATACTCTAATTTCCTTCAAGCATAAGTTTAAGGTTTGACGTCAAGCGTAAGTTTAAGGTTTCACGTCTGTTGAGTACTTGGAAACTGGGCCAATTTCAGGATAAACTGAGATACCTTTTTTTAAATATTATATAATTCAAAAGAATCAAGCTATTTAAGAAATTGATTTTCCCCTAGTGAACCTAGATCATTAAATATTTACTAACTGCTAAAATTATTGACAGCGAAAGTTTGATTAACATTTACTTCAAGCATAATGAAACAATCCATTTTGGTATTATTGACAACTTTAAGCTTGAGTCTCTGTTCATTCATATGTATACCCACGTTGAACTATGAAGACTCTTTAAGAGCTATTACCTACAATCAAGTCGATCCCAACGATGATAGTACTGGCGAAGTTTGGTTTAACACTACTGGCTATGGACTTGAAGAATATGGATTTAATATGATTGATGATTATGGCGTTATTACATTCTCGTCATTCAACTACTTGGTTGCGATTACGAACTTGGCGAAGATTGCTATTGAGAAAAGATTACATGGAGATGTAGTTTTGTTATTTTATAAGTTTCTATATGGAGGGCAGTATGAATCTACTGCCTTAACTTCAAGCTCGGATATGATTATAGATATTGCTGAGATGTTGGAACAACGTAAGACTACTAACAAACATTCCACAAGTCTTTTACAAATTTTGTTGAAGACTTCATCAAGTGATGATGTTCGGAGTGTATATAAATTAGCATCCGAGATTCCACTGGAAGTTCTACACCAGATGGCTATTGATAGAGATGCTGCTACTAAGGTTGTTGTTTTTCATGAAGATCAGGTAGTTCTCGATTTATAATACACCAAGCGTAAGTTTATGGTTTCACATCCCTTTTTCTCCAACTTTTGACCGTCCATATTCTTCTTTCATACTAATGTTAAGCTTAGTCAATAAAGACACAGTTTTCAGCGAAACCAAGTTTATTTTGTATTCAATTGCCCAGTAGTATCTCTTATCTTGTTTTGAATCAGGTTCTGAGGAACTGGCCACTTGCAGATTTTCTTGATAGAATTGCAGATCTTTCTAAGGAACCGATGGACAGCAGAAATAGTTGCTCTAGCGTCACTATAACGGTCCTGAGTATCCAACATAGTTTCCAACTGTAGCATTTTTGTTGATGAATTCTTCCAAGAAGTGATAATGCCAAGTGGCTTCCTGTCACTCTTTTACAGGACATTATGTTTACCGTTAATCTCGTTGACAATTCTACAGTCCCAATTCCTTTTCCGAGTATACGCAGTTTGCAACTTGATTCCCACAATCTTGCCAGCACTATAGACTGAACATCCCTTAGCTACCAAACCTCTTCCCTCTGGCTAACATTATAACGCCTGTAGGACCCTCTCATGTAGCCACACTCACGTTTTCTACATTTACATCTACATCTATATCAATTTGCATAATTCTTGCTCACTCCAGATCAATATTCATATCATTCATGTCATTATGAGTATGTCATTGTATCAAAACAGCTTTCCAAAGGTTCTATTCCAAATTCATCTGGTCTGGTACATCGAACCGATTTCCCATAGTTTAGTAAATACTGTTAATAAAATGAAAGCGTACTCACTCGAAAATTTTCAACCACGCGAAATTTGAAAAATGATTTTAAAGATTATCAGTGTTGTCAAAGTCAAAACAACAACATGGCAAAGCGTAGAAGAGCAATTAAACAAGAAACTGAAGCTGATGAAGTTGACGATGTCAAAATTGAGGATGTTGACGATGATGTAAATAATGATGAATATGTTGAAGAGCAGGTTGGTGCTGAGGAGGAAGACAACGAAGACGAAGAAGAAGAAGAAGAAGATTCAATAATTAAAAGAAGATCCAGGAAACGAACATCTTCTCGTGATGAGGAAGAGGAAGATGAAAATCAAGAGCACGAAGAAGATGAAGACAACCAAGAAGAAGATGAAGGAGAAGACGAAGACGATGATAACCAAGACGACGTCAAAGAAGGCGAAGATGGAGATACCCAGACTGGTCCTAAGAAAAGAGGAAGAAAACGTACCAAGTTTACCGTTTTAGAAGAGGGAGTATTTGATTCAGATGGAAATCCCATAAGTATTGTTGAAGATGAAGTTGTTATTAATCATGAAGATCCCAAGGGAAAGGAAAAGATTGATGAATTTGGAAATTTAACAGGAGGTCGTGAATTTCGAATGAAAACATTCAAATTATTAGGCAAGGGGGAGAAATTATATATGATATCAACTGAACCTGCCAGATTAGTTGGATTCCGTGATTCATATCTTTTATTTAAAACTCATCGAACATTATTTAAGAAAGTTTGTACTCATGAAGAGAAAATGGATTTAATAAATCGAGGTTTAATTCCTAATTCATATAAAGGTAGATCGGTTAATTTAGTAGCTGCTAGATCTATATTTCGTGAGTTTGGTGCCAGAATGATTAAACAAGGTAAAAAAGTTGTGGATGATTTTTGGGAACAACGTGCAATTGATGCAGGAGATATTTCTGGAGATTATGCTGATCCAAATGAATTATTCCCCAATCAAAGTAAACTTTCCACTATATTTGGCGAGGGAGTTTCTATAGGTAGTGGTGGAGGGGCAACTCCATTAACTGCCACTCCAATTGTTAATTATCAATCTGATCCTTCATGGATGTATCAAATTGCTCAACAAACTCAAGAATATAATCGGAAGTTGGCTGAACATCGTTCACAATTAATGACTAAAGGTGTTCGGGATATCTATACAAATTTAACATTTTATCCTGAATCAAGCCAAGCTACAACAAGTAAATTTCAAAAATATAAGTCAAATGAACCCAATTTGAGATATGATATTAGAATGATTGGTCTGGTTAAACCAGTAACTGGATTACTGCAAATTTCCAAAGAATTATTGATGGAAATTGAAGATGAAGAGATTAAACAAGCAATTATTGATCAACAACATTATGAATTAAGTTTGTAATTATTGTAAAAAGAGAAGCATAGTATTAGATAAATATACTAATTATTAAAAGTAACTTCTTCGTCACCTGAGTCCAATTCTATATCAGTAGTTTCTAAATAACCTGAATCATCACCTTCAGGAGAATCCTTACCTCCACTTTTTCTTCTTTCCATATGAGCTCTTAATTCAAAATCAACTTTTGTCTTTCTTCTACCAACATGAACAGTTATATCCCCTTCTTCAACAACTTCAGCATGTTTTTTAGAATATGCCACTTCTGCTTTAGCTTCTTTGCCTGAAATCTTATGATTTACTCTAATATGTTTTGCTAAAGTATCATGACGAGTAAATATTCGGGGTCCAACTCCAGGATTTTGCTTGACACATACATAACATTTAAATAATTTTTTCTTTTTAGAATGAACAGTTTCTTGATGTCTAATTAATTCATATTTCCTGGAAAATCTTCGAAGACATAATTTATCCGGTTCATCAGCCGAAGCTAATTGACATTCATGAATTACATCGGGATCATAATTAGAAGATTTAGTTGATCGATTCATTTGAGCCTTCTTTATAACTTTATGTCCTGGAGGTTTCTCCTGTTGTCTCATTTCAATTCTTAATTTCTTCTTTTCCTTGGGGGTTAATTCTGCCACGGTATCTCTAACAAATTTATCATGTTCTGATATATCTCGTTGATAAAATTCTTCATCCATATCTTCATCTTCAACATCCTCTTCGTCTTCTTCAAACTCATTTGTGGTTTCTGAACTTGGAGAACGAAGTGATTTTCGTTTACTTCTCCTTCTTCGTTTAAACAGTTCTCGAGGTCTAGGTATAGGTTGATGTAATTTTGAATAGGAAAATTTCAGATAATCATTTATGAATTGAGTATAACAATCATTTAAATCGAAATTTATCACGGTTAAAAAATGATAAATCACCGGTTTCCAATTCAATAAATTATAAATTTCCCAATAATTTAAATTCAAAATCACCGAAGTTAAAAATCGAATTGTTTTCGTGGCAATATCCAAGGATTTACAATTTGTGGCAATTGTAATGAAAATATCAAAATTATATTGAATGATTAAATATAATTTTGAATTCACGGGATCGTCATATTTTGTAAATTTATATAATTCATCCATTAATGTGAAAAACTTCACTTTTATAGCTTCCAAATCCACAAGACTAATACTTGAATTTTCCTCCTGAGTATTTTCATATAAAAGTGTAGCCAATCGATTTAAATGATGGGCATATTCAGAAATATTCAATGGATTGACTGTGGTTAATATTGAAATTTGTTGATCAAGTGGGAGTGTTGTTTTCTCAGGGATTGCCAGTAATGGATCTGATTGAGATGATAATCTCCGGTCCTCGTCGCCTGCATCTTGAGGAGGGAAACTCAAAGTTGTAGAATCAGGCGAAGTGGAAGTCACGGATTTCCCAGCACCAACTGAAGGGACACTCATAGTGGTTGCTTGTGGTTGCGGTCGTTGATTAAGTTCCGCCCCAGGTTGTGTTGGACCAAGATTAATCGCGGGAGAATAATAGGTTGAAGTCAACGAATTTGATTGAGGTAAAGTTTGGGAAACAAGGGAAGGTACAATCATTAATAGGGAACAACAAATTGAACAACACTTGTTGAATTATATGAAGGTTAAATAAAAGTGGTAGGTGTGAGGGGGTGCTGCGGCAATTGACAGGTGATTCAAATTTAATTGTATTGTTCTGGAAACCAACTAGCTGAACTTGAAATAGAATACTTGTGTCTGGAATTAATCAATCCTTGAAAGTGTATTCCGCAGTGTGACACTGTTGTTGAATGATATTCTGGCCAGCACACGTTCTGGTTGTTAAACTTTGGTATTTAATTGGGGGAATTCTTTAGCAATTTTTTTCAGCAACAACCAAAAAAAAACCGAATGCGAAAATGCGAAATTTGAGAATGCAAAAAAAAAAAAATTTAAACTTAAAAATCTCAAAAAAATAAAATCAAGTGGTGGTTAAATTGATAAATAAATGATAAGTCGGTGTTAGAAGTGGGTATACCAAATTCTACATTTAATAAAATTATTTTAGATATTTAGTGATGGTGAAGTCATTCTCAAGATGTTGAATCGGTTATAATATTGAAGATTCAGGAGGTACTTATTTGAAACGTAGTGTCAACGTAACCGAATGCGAAAAAAATAACAAAAAATATCCAAAAATACCAGAAAATCTCAGTAAATGAATACCACAATTTTCATACGTAAAATTTACAAGCATATCTGGTTTAAATTTATTAGCGATTCTAAATAGATGTAGAAATATTTACTGTAAAATAAACTAATATTCCCTATCAAACTCCTGCTGGCATACTTTTGGAAACTTGAAAGATCAACAAAATTACAAAAAAAAAATGACAACATAAAACCAGAAAAAAATAAATATATCTTGAACAGTGGTACACGACT
>JAKTZF010000041.1:0-19712 GCA_030705235.1 Spathaspora jeffriesii
GACACCTTGTTAAAGAAGATATTGATACCAGGTTGTTATCACCCAACTTTGTTGATCTTGAAAGAATCTTGGCTATTTTATCTGTGATTTATAGAAATTATGCCCCGAGTTTAAATCGATCTGATAAAAACGAGTTGTTATATATAGATGATGAAATTATCGTAAATGAAGAAAAGAAAGAAATTGAAAAGGGGAAATTTACATTGACGAGCAATATCGATTTAAATTCTCAAATTGCAACGTTGTTTTCGTTAGGTTTATTAAGTAAGTCAGCTTCATCTGATATTTTGGGGGCAAGGGTAAGATGGAAATGTAATATGAATTGGGCTACTGCTGAGGGACTTGCTAAATTATTAGATTTCCCAATAGCTGAGTATTTGAATTACGATTAGGGCGTATAATACAAGTTTATTTAATAATTATGTATAATTTAATCCTCGTTAAAGTCTATCAATGATATATGTTGGAAATCTTGTTGTCCAACTTTTCGAGCTTCCGCTCGATTTTCAAAATATGATTCTTTCCAGTGCTTCATTTCATAACTAGAATATGGTCCATTAACATTAGGATCGCCTTGCCATCGGAACTCCCAAATTTTCTCGCCATAATCTTCACCACTTTCTTCATAATCACTTTCATGTGATCGTTTTGTGCCTCGTTTATAATCTTCGCCAGTCTCAATTCGATATTTTCTCATTAGTTCCTCCCTGGTTAATTCATATGTATCAGGTAAATACTTGTCATTAATAAGAATATCACATAAATCTGTGATTTGTATTATATTGTGTTGATTTTCTTGAGGAATGGGTCTTTTTCTCTTTGATTTTGAAACATTTAATCTTGCAAGTGCTTCTAAAGGTGTTTCGGCAGGCTCCAATAATTCAATAAGATTAGATAGTAATGATTCGATAGGTTCCATATTAATATTCTTGTTCATTAGTTGTTCAGATTCACGTTTTTCTCGCAGTATCTGAGCCAATTGAGCTTTCTTTATATCTGATTTTTTAAAATTGTTGAGCCATAGGTCATCTCCAGTGATCTCTTCTTCTCTATTGGGGATGTAATTTCCTTCTTCATCGAAATATCCTTCTTCCGTTTCCCCATCGAGATTAAATGCTTCTATTTTTGGAGCTGTTTGATTTTCATCTTCGTCATCCTCACTCTCTTCACTTTTGTCATCTTGTTCTGGATCTTCGTAGTTGCTGTCATGTATTTCATTGAATTGCATGGATTTAGGTATCTTCCTGGGAATTGGTTCACTGTCACTGGCGAACATATCATCTTCAACTTGTTGTCCGTTTATTACTTCTTCTTCACTGGCAAACATGTCATCCTCCTCTTCTTTGCCTGGTTCTTCACTTGCGTTTACTCGGAGCTGTTCCTTACGATTGTCGTCTTCTTCTTCCTCCTCCTCTTCTGACGAATCAGAGTCATAATTCAAGCGGATATCATTTCTATGTCGCTCCTTATACCTTCGGGAATTCCCCAATATTACTTCTTGTTCTTCAAGCTCAGCAATATCATTCATATTGTTTTGGTTGTAAAAAAAGTCTATGTTAGAAAAAGAAAATCCTGCTCTAAAAAAAGGGCACCAGTTTGTCAGCGCAGTATGTCTGACTTAAATATCGATACTGAAGAAATACTAAATCCTGAAGAAGAGCTGTATAAACAGGGGTATAGAGAAGGACAAGAACAATCTACCCATGAACAATATGTAGAAGGCAAACAATTCGGATTACAAACTGGATTCCAACGGTTTTTAATTGTGGGCTATATCCAGGGGTTGGTTGATCAGTGGAAAAAACGTCTTGGTCAATATCAGGGGAATGTCATGACATTAGAGTCTCATTTACGACAATTGGAAGAATTGATTAATGGGATCCCCAGTGGCAATAGTGATGCCGAGGTTGCAGAATACGAATCGAGGCTCACAAGGGCCAGAAATAAACTAAGAGTCATCGCTACATTAACTAAAGACAATTCCAATATTAACTCGCTTGATGACTTGATAAAACTGGTTGGAGGTCAATTGACAACCAGTGAAAATGTAGATGAAATGTGGTAAAAATGTATATAAATATGTAACAAGAATTTCAGAAATAATAATCGAAATCCAACGATTTGTCTCTACTTTCCAATTTATAACTCAATATCCCTCCCAAGGGACAATCTATTACACCAATAATTAATTGCTCTCCATGGTCTTGTTCAATAGGGGCAAAATTCAATCCACAACATTTCCCTAAGAAATCTATAGATTGAATTCGAGATTGAATACCAGTTTCACCACTAGTTTGGAGTAAATCATTCACTTGTAGTATTCCAACATGGTCTAAACTTTCGGCCCATACTATGTAGTCTCCATTATGACTGAATTTACAATTCCTTACTGGAGCTCCAACTCTTGAGTCAGTAAATCCAAGCGTTCCACTCCAAGAATACAAAGGTTTATCGTTATATCTTCTATCCCATAATTTCACACACGAGTCTTGATTACCAGTTAATAATAAATTCTCATTTTGAGAAGACCAATCACAACCAAATCCAAAATCATTATGAGATTTAAATTCAAGATTCTTGTCACTAAATTTTATTCGCTTATCCACGATATAAGAGTTAATATTATCTCCGGTAACAAATAATTCATTGGAATTATTTGGATTAAGTGCTGAACAGTTTAATGGGAATGGTAGGGTATACAATTGGTTTATTTTATTCGTGTTCAAGTCTATTAGCCTCATACTTTTATCATTTGACGATACTATTAGTTCTTGGTCTGGTTCATTTATTATTATTTGATTTGTGATTCCATCTATATTGCTGGAAAGGTGATATTCTCCTATAGTTCGTACTTGTTCTGGATTGGATACATCCGATAGTATATAACTACCTTCGAAAGTCCCACTAGCTAAATAATTATTAGTACATGCTAAAGTTGATATTCTACTATTAGAATTCTTGACAAGATTTCGCGAATCTATTAGACAATCTACCTTCATAGAATTTGATTTCCCCAGGGCTCGTTTATCTGGCATTAATCTATTGATTTTGAAAAATGAATGATAATCTTGATCTCCATCGTTGACACTTATGGTTTGCATATGGGAATCATGAAAATAACTCAGAGGGTAATATATTCCATTGCCAATATCTGTTCCACAACAAACTAGATTCCGTAGTTGCAAGTGGGTTATATGTAGTTTCAATTTACTGAAAAATTTATGAAATTTGAAAAATTCAGTCTTGATTTGATATCCTTTAATATTAAGTTTCTGCTAGGGGAGTTAGTAAATTCCAAAAGTAATAATATTTTCTATATTTTCGACATACTTTTAATGCATTTTCTCTTGAGTTGGGAATATTATGAAACCAATTATCTTTCCCCACTCTACGTCTATCGTTATTAAACTTTTGTTTTAATCCTTCAGGCCATGTAACACCTTGAATGTCACCAGAATTAGAAGAATCAAAACTGAAGGGGAGTTTATCTTCTCTAATTTTCAATGAATTCAAAATAATCAAAATGTCTGATTTCGAAAGTTGAGAACTGTCATCATATAATAAATTGTATAAGAAAGTGAGTGATTCTGATTGAGTCAACTCATACTCATGGAAACTCTGAATAGAGTTATTAGTTGAACCGACTGGAGTTGGTCCTTGTGCAGTCACCTGCGCTTCTTCTTCTTCTTCTCCTTCTTCTTCTTCTTGATTATCTTCTTCTACTTCGTGATCACTACAGTCATCGGTATCGTCATCGCTGGCATACGCTTGTAAAATCGGCCTAGGAGGATTCCTCGAACTGGATAGTATTATCTCCGCAACTGCTGCACCTTCTGATGAAAGTCTTACTGCCATAGTGTGTGTTCTTGGTATTTCAAGGTAAATAAATCTTGGTGATTGGTACAAGGTGTGGTTACAGTTGAAAGTTATATTATTCTCTTATTTATTTGAAGGTAACCTTGTTCCAAATATAACCGGCCCCTTTATCAAGATATTCTAACAAAGTTTCTCTTTATAGTTATAACTGTCAAAAAGTCTTTGTTTGTCGGGAATAGACTGAATATTTAATAGAATTGTATAAACTATGTTAAGTGCAATTTTTCTGTTTTTTTTACAGTCTCTAGTCTAAAATATTTTTTTGTCACTTTAGTTATGTTCCACGATCTTCAATTGGTGACACTTTGTGAAAGGTTGCAATGTTATCTCTTTCTGCCAAATATGAGGTAATTTTATACTTTTAATAACTATATGATCGCAAGGCAAGGCATTGTGAGGATAGAAGAATTGAGTATCTTTTTTGAAGCGAATTGAATTACCTTGCACAAAACATTTACCTTAATTATAGATTACAAGTGTTATACCAGGATAAGAGTTTAGCTACTGAATTAATACTTACAGGAGATTGTTTGAATGTGAGAATTAGCTGCACAAGTATTTACATGAATCATACAAACCATACTAGCTAAACATTAGGAGTGTGGAAAAAGAAATTAATCAAAGATGGAGGAAAAATTTACAAATTTACACCATTATCATCAGGGTCGTTGCTACATGCAACCATGGTGGCAAAAAGGAAATCTGTTAGTTAGATTAACCCAGTAAGTGAATCTGGTGCAATAATTTCAAAGTTTTTAGAAAAACTCCTGCTAGTATGGTATTATGAAGTCCTTTTGTCAATCTTCACAAAGTTATATTTACTATATCCTAGTCGAACAGTCAAGAACACATATTTAAAGAGATACTTAAATATTCTATCAATGGTTCATCAACTTTTGGAGTAAAGATGTTAGATTTAACCTTTACATGACAGAAACAAGCGTTCAGTATGGAAAGCAATTAAAACCGTATAAAATGTTAGTTGTAAATTCTAGAAGCATATCTGATCAGCCAAACAGAAGGTTATAAATAATAGGAATATCTTCGGATGTGAGAATAATTTGGTTAGATTTTAGTATGAAAAAATAGAATAAGTAATCAAATAAATAAAAAATTATTGTAATTGCAAAACACTATCTTGTATAAGATATTGAATTGAAAATATTCAATGTTACTGTATGTTTTGTGAGATTTAAGGGTCGAACTCATAATTACTTGCTTGACTAAAGAAAATATTTAGCTTAGAGCCTTCTGCTGTGCAGTGAACCGAAATGTTGTATTCCGTTCTGTATGACAAATCCCAGTCCTTTAATTTGTTAAGGCACACACTGATACTGCACATACGAATTGGCGCTACCAGTGCATTTTTCCTGTCCCTTATCGCAGCATCTTAATGGGGTAACACTCAACTCCGCCGTACAGATTGATGGCTTAGTACAACCACATTAGTACAGCCAGATCATACATATTAGTCACGTAATTGCCACTCAAAATTGGGTATAGGGGTAAAACACTAGCGAACATTTTAAAAAATAAATATCAGGTCCTTTAAACCCTACAGGAAACAATGAATATTCGGACGCATTTGCACAAATTTACGATAAGTTCGGACCTAATTTGTGCCACCCTTTGTATTCAAAATGAAAACTCTCAATTTCTAAACTGAGTCATGTGTATTTTGTAAACAGTACCACGGGGCGAAGCAAAAAAAATAATATCTGTTAAAAGAACTTTGAGTGAATCGGGTGACCAAATCGAAAGGCGGAATCATGCCTGACCCGTCTTAAATCCGCTTGAGATGCGTGCTGCGCTGGATCAAGCTTTTGTGGCAAAGACCAACATCAAATTGTATAAGCTATTGGTCCTGAATGATAGATGATCGGTTATTCGAGCAAAAATGACTGACCTACTTAATCCACTTGTTATTGCAAATCCAAAATAGACATTTGGTTGACAGATTGTTAAATGTTCGGCTCTAAAAAATATTGATTAGGTTTTTGCGGATTTCGATTGAATGAAATTTTACTCCGACAAAAACAATACATTAAATGACTTTTATATAAATATGACTAGATTTGCCACAGCCAATGTACCTTATTTGTTGTTGTTTATTAAAACCCAACCATGGATGATATAACTTCTCTAGAATT
The DNA here is from genome assembly GCA_030705235.1 of Spathaspora jeffriesii. Classification (NCBI taxonomy): domain Eukaryota; kingdom Fungi; phylum Ascomycota; class Pichiomycetes; order Serinales; family Debaryomycetaceae; genus Spathaspora; species Spathaspora jeffriesii. Next base: position 6,027 of record JAKTZF010000041.1, read on the forward strand.
AGGCAATGACGAATATAGGCCCCAGAAGCGGCTTTTGACATTCCTCATGCCAAATAGGGAATATCCAATTCCAAAAGATGACGAACGAAAACAACATCCAGCACAAACAACAAACTTTATATATAAATTATTCTTTTGGTGGCTATTTCCGATAATGAAAGTGGGGTATGCCAGAACTTTACAGCCAAATGATTTATGGTTTTTAACTGATGATTTAAAAGTCGAGCATTATACTAGAATATTTTATGTCTATCTCGAACAAGTAAAGGCTAGATCTCAGAAAATCCACATCGAACAGAAATGTAAATCAAGGAATGAATCTGTAGAATCGACTTCTTTGACCCCAGAAGAAGACTTGCAAGATTTTGTCTTGTCTAAATGGGATATTGCCCGTGTGGTATTTTTAACTTTCAGAAGACGGTTAATTATAGGTATAATCTTGTCCGTGCTAGCACTTTGTTTTATGGCATTTACCCCCTTGTTGACTAAATACCTTATTAGATATGTCGAAGCAAAGGCCCTTGGCATAGAAAACAGTCCAGGTAAAGCAATAGGATATTCAATCGGTCTAGCTTCAATGATGTTTGTTTCTGGGATGATGATTAATCATTTCTTTTATATGGGGCTACTTGTTGCAGGTTCAAGCAAGGCATTATTGACCAATACAATTTTGAACAAGGCCCTCAAATTGAATGCACAAGGTCGTCATAAATTTCCTACTGGTAAGATCACTTCGATGATCACAACCGATTTAGCAAGAATAGAAATTGCCTTACTTTTTCAGCCACTTGCTATAGGTCTTCCAGTGGCGGCCATTATTGCCATTATTATTTTAATTATCAACATTGGCGTTGCAGCCGTTATTGGGATTGTTATATTCGTATTTTTTTTAGCATTCCTTGGAGTGGGTGCAAAAAAACTTTTCCAATACCGAGATATTGTTAGTAAGATTACTGACAAAAGAGTCAATTTGATTAAAGAAATCCTAAACAATTTTAAAATGATTAAATTCTATTCATGGGAAAACCCATACCATAAAAAAGTGGTTCAAATTCGTAATCAAGAAATTGACATCATTTTGAAAATTCAATCTTTAAGAAATGTGATTTATTCTCTAGCAATGACATTAAATGGTATCTCGGCTATGATTGCTTTTTTAATTTTATATGCTCTTAGAGGGAAAACTGCCAGTCCAGCAAATATCTTTTCTTCAGTGTCATCATTTGAAATGTTATCTTTCTTTGTGTTTCTTATACCTCAAGCGTTGTCTACCAGTGCAGATATGCTCATGGGTTTCCAAAGAATAGGTGAATTGTTTTCTGCTCCAGAAGAAGAAAAATATGAATATTATATCAATCATGACCATGAAGGACAAAATGCTGTGAAGGTAACAGATGGTGTTTTCAGTTGGGAGAATTTTGAAGATGATGTTGGTGAAGAAAGTGATGACGAGATTGATTTAAGTAAAATAAAATCAAGAAAGGAAAGAAAAAAGGCAAAGAAGGAAAAGGAAGAAAGAGAGAAAAAGAGGAAAGAAATGCAGAAGGATATAGAAGAACGAGAAAAGGATCTTGAAAAAAGTGGCGTCAAACCTCAGGACACTTTCAAGGGATTGAAAGATGTTAATTTAACAATCAATAAAGGAGAATTTGTTGTTATTACCGGGTTGGTTGGTTCTGGGAAGACATCTTTGTTGAACGCAATTTCTGGTTTTATGAAATGTGATTCAGGTCAGATCGATGTCAATGGTTCATTGTTGTTATGTGGCGCACCTTGGATTCAGAATAATACCATCAGAGAAAATATAACATTTGGAAGTGAATTCAACCAAGAGTTTTATGATCAAGTTATATACGCCTGTTCTTTACATATTGATTTGGACAGCTTACCTGGGGGTGACTTTACTGAAGTCGGTGAGAAGGGTATTACTTTATCTGGTGGTCAAAAGGCCAGAATAAATTTAGCTCGTGCTGTGTATGCCAACAAGAGCATTATTTTGATGGACGATGTTTTGAGTGCTGTTGATTCCCGGGTGGGGAAACATATCATCAACCAATGCTTGCTTGGGCTATTGAAGGAGAAGACTCGAATTTTGGCTACCCATCAATTAGCGTTAATTGGACAAGCAGACAGAATTATTTTTGTGAATCGTGACGGTACTGTCGATATTGGGACTATGACCGATTTGCTTGAGACAAATGCAGAATTCAATAACCTTATGACTTTCAGTAAAGCGGAGGAGGAGGAAGAAGAAGAAGCAGTTGAAAGCACTGACGTTGTCGATGAGAAAACCTCCTTTTCTGTAACTTCGGAAAAAGGAGAAGAAGAAGAAAGTCATTTAGCATATAACCTCAATAAAGATGTTACCAAGGGTAAAATGATTACCGACGAAGAAAGAGCGGTTAATCAAATCCAGAATGAAGTCTATGTGAATTATATTAGATACGGATCTGGAAAATTAGGCATTTGGGGGTTTCTCGTTTTATTTGTAATCGTGTTGGCTTTGGCCACTTTCTGTTCAATCTTTACTAATACTTGGCTTTCCTTCTGGGTCTCCCAGAAATTTCCAGGTAGATCTAATGGTTTTTACATTGGGATTTATGTGATGTTAAATATTTTATCCCCGATATTCCTTACCGCATCATTTATTGTTTTAATTACAATGACCACTTTATCATCCAAGAATATGCATTTAAAAGCCATCGACAAAATTTTGTACACTCCCATGAAATTCATAGACACTACACCAATGGGCAGAATATTAAACCGCTTCACAAAAGATACTGACGTATTGGATAATGAAATAAGTGAAAATTTAAGATTTTTCTGTACTACAGCAGCGCAATTAGTCGGGATCATTGTGTTATTTATTGTTTTTATACCTTGGATAGCATGTGCCGTTCCAGTTGTTGCTTTTGTTTTTGTATTGATTGCCAACTATTATCAAGCATCTAATCGTGAAGTTAAACGGTTGGAGGCTATTCTCCGATCATTTGTGTTTAATAACGTTAATGAAGTATTGAGTGGTGTCGGGGTGATTAAGGCGTATCAGTGTCAGGATAGGTTTGGCGATATCAGCAACAATTTGGTCAATAGAGCAAACGAAGCTACCTTTATCGTGTTTGCAAATCAAAGATGGATTGCTATTCAATTAGAAATCGTAGCAACTTGTCTTGTTTTCTTGGTTGCACTATTATGTTCATTTAAAGTGTTTAATATAAACCCTGCTTCTGCGGGGTTATTATTAACATATTCGCTAAGTATCGCTTCGCTGTTGTCAAATTTGATTAGAACATTCACCGAGGTGGAAAACTATATGAATTCGGTGGAACGATTATGTCATTATGCATTGAAATTACCCCAGGAGGCTCCATATAGGATTGATTCGACTGATCCACTGAGCTCATGGCCGTTAGAAGGGACAGTTGAATTTGATAAAGTGAATCTAAAGTATAGGCCAGGATTACCATTAGTCCTAAAGAACTTGACGTTCAGGGTTAAACCTCACGAAAAAGTTGGTATTTGTGGTAGAACAGGTGCAGGTAAATCTTCAATCATGACAGCCTTGTATCGGTTATCTGAATTAGAAAGTGGAAGAATTTCAATTGATGGTGTGGATATTTCCAAGATTGGATTAAAATCATTACGTTCACATTTGTCTATTATTCCACAAGATCCAGTATTATTTAATGGGACCATTAGAAGTAACTTGGACCCTTTTAATGAACATCTGGATGAATGGTTATGGGACTCGTTAAGAAAATCAGGTATCTTAACTGCCGAGGAAATTGAAGAAGCTAAGACATTGGATAAGTCCACCAGGTCGGAGAATTTACCTAAATTCCATTTGGATAAAGTTGTTGAATCCGAGGGAGAGAACTTTTCACTTGGTGAAAGACAATTGGTATCATTTGCTCGTGCATTAGTTAGAGAATCCAAGATATTGATTCTTGATGAAGCAACATCTTCTGTTGATTACGAAACTGATCATAAAATCCAAGACACAATCGCTCGTGAATTTTCCAACTGTACCATTTTGTGCATTGCACATAGACTAAAGACCATTGTCAATTATGATAGGATACTTGTCATGGACAAGGGACAGGTTAGAGAATTCGATTCTCCTTGGAAGTTGTTTAACAACGCTGGAAGTTTATTCCGAGAAATGTGTGATAAGTCCAACATTACTTCCGAGGATTTTATTTCAGAAAACTAGGCATTTTTATAGATTTATAGACATCGTTCGTATATCAGTTGTATATATAATCGTGTAAGTATACGTCAATTTAGTGGCTTGTAGCGATACTTTATGTTCAAAGTGAATGAATTGAAAAGTATTTCGGATTGATCCGACGGAATAATAATATTCACTACGATAGTGGGTTACCCTAGCAAAAAGTTAAATCGATGATATAATCATTGATGGCGGTCTATTTCTACTCGGATACCAAATTCTACTATTCTTCGGCAATAGCACTTTTTGCTGTGGTCAATGATTTTATACCCAGCCATTATCTGAAGCATCAGTTTGCGAAACAATTGGTTTATCAAAGTTGCCACAACTACTTAGTGAATAAGTCATGAAGCATCCGAAGATGAGACTAATGGATTCTATATCCATTGAATCCATTCCATAACCGAATATTTCAATTTATCCTTTGTACAGGATATTGTTGGTATATCCATATTACACAACCTTAGGTATTTTATAACTACTTTTTGTTTTGATGATTATTATTTTCGTTTAATTTGATTTATATATTATATTTAACCCAAACCTACAAGAAACTAGTTCAAAAACTTTTATAGGAATAGTACAACTTGGAAGAGATTCTGTAAATTTAATTGCTAACTAAAATCACTTTTATTGTATATTTTGTTTAAATGGTTTTTTATCCGGCGTGCATATCCGGTGAGTTAAGCGAGGGTGGCTGAGTAAAAACAAAGAAAATCAAAACGTCCAAATCGAAATGTCCAAATCAAAAATTTATCATAAATCTCTCAATTTAAACATAGAGCTACTTTTATCTAATTTCAACCTGTTATTTTACTAATATGATTAAACTATTCCCTCTGGTTATACCTAGGAGCACAACTTAACACCTAGGTACTACTTACATTTATTCATTGTAATAACTACAACCAAGAACAAAACTCAATTTCAAGAGCCAACACTTAGTATTCTATATAACCCCGCTCTTTTACACAATTTACAATTTCTCTAATGTATTCTTGAAACTGGTAGGAAAAGAAAAGGACTGCGTGTGTAGTTGAAATCTCACGAACAAAGGACTTATGCACCGTCCTAAAAGATAGCCGCCGGAAAATTTTCATTTTTTCCGAACATTGGGTGGGGAGAGGGGTAAATTAGAGGGGGTAATTGTTCGTGGAATTGAAAATTTTATCAATAATGAAAATTTTACATCATCGAACGTTTGAAAGATTTAAATACATCCTTGTTGATTAGGAATAGTGTTTTCTAGTGAGGTTATATAGTTCTTGAAGAGCTGGTTAGGGGATAGGAAGTTATATTTGTTGTTAGGGGGTGGTTTATTATTTCTTGTTTCTTTTTTCTTGAAGGATCTCGTAAAAAAATGCTAATCTCGTTCTCGAGATGAAGAATGTCATAGACGCGTTTAAATCAATACAAATTAGATGTAGAGATATTGGATTGATCAAATAGGGTTGAAGATTTCACCCAGTTTCTTCCAAAAAAAGGACTGCTAAGCGAGATTAATGAATTCACCACATGTTTTAGAGAAATTATTTTTCGTAAATTAACCTGGTAAATTAGACATTGATATGATGACCTTTTCAATACTGTTATAAACTTTCTGTAGAATACATTCAATGTGAACTTTGCAAAAATATTTTAATCATATACTCTTCATATACAAGTCTTATTAATTATGTAAATCTCGTACTCGGTGATTATTAGATTTGTTCAATTTACCTAAATTATCTTGTCTTTGGGGGTATTTTATTTAATTTTTGTCTGTCATTCATAATTTTTTTAAAGAAATCACTTTCTTTATCTTTTCCTGTTTTTATTATATTTCTCTAACTCGATGAGTTAGACTACGAGTCGTTTATTGTAAAAGAAAAGTTTCATGGCTCGTAGAAAATCGAAAGCGATCCACCAAGAGACGCTGACTGGAAATACCAAACTATCACCCAAACAACAAATTGAAAAGAAGTTTAACCAATTACCTACATATCATGCTAAGAAACATAAATATTATTATGGTGGACAATTAACTACCACAGCTGGTGGTGATAATACGTTACCAACTACAGATCCTACAACAAATGACTATCTTTCAATTGGTAAAGTTTCCAAGCATAGGTTAACTGAAAGAGAAGAATTATTACTAAAGAAATTTGATGATGAAATTTTAAATTCGGCCATGACAAAACCAATATTAGATAATTTAACTGAGAATACATTCAAATCATATTTTGGTGATATTAAAAGGTTTATAAAATTCTGTGCTGTACAGCAAGGTAAATCTGATTTCTTATTAGATGAAAATATATTATCGAAATTTCTAACTTTTGAATTAAAGAAACCAAAGGGGTCGTTAGCTAGATTTCGAAATATCCGAAGTTGTTTGTTAAAATTACATCAGTTGAATTGCTTGGTATATAAAGATGTTAAATATTCCGAGGGGGAAATTGCGTATTTTATTAACAATGTTAAACCAGTAGTGGAGGATAATAGTTTACAAGATAAATTATTATTAAAATTACAAACAATGTACCAAACTACAAATTTACTATCTGGATTATCTGATACTAGTAAAAAATTATATTCAAATGAATATAAGAGATATGTTATATTTTGTGCTCAAGAAGGTCTAGATCATTTTCATTTAACTGGGGGGTTATTAAAGAAATATTTTACTCAACATATTATAAATAGAAGTCCAAATATTTCAGGAAAGAAATTACAAGAGATTCTAAGTCGATTAAATCGATTACATTCAATTAATATTAAATTGTTTTCTAATTATCCTCAAGAAATTGAAGATATTCATTTAGTTAAGCAATTTTTAAAAGAATATAACAAAAAGCCCCTGACAACTTCCAATAATTCAGATGGTACAAGCATTCCTAAATTTATTATGAATAGAAGTATTTTCACTGTGACTCAATTAGTTGATGAATGGGAACTGATTATACGACGAAATGAGAAATGGGGATTAGGATGGATAAAGTCTCAGGATGAGAAAGATTTATACAATAAACGAGAGTTGATTGCCAATTTTATTAATGAACTTTTGTCAGAGATGCATTATGATAACATAAAAGAAGATAGAAAGTATTATATTGCTAATGTATTAGATAGGTATATGATCAGAAAGAAGATTTCTTTGGATGATTTAGTTGAAAAGATTAAAAGGTATCCCATATATTCAAAAAGAGAATTCTTACGAATATTTGAGTATGATAGTGTAAATAGATAAATCATAATTTTGCTAGAATATCTAGAGAAATACTACTATCCCATTGCTTACTACTTGAACATGTTTAACATGTTGTGTATAATTTGTTTCTTAAATTTTCTTCTTTCAAGAAACGTTACTAAGTGTAACAGACAAGACGCTACCGGAAGTATAATATCCACAAGGCTCGTAACTTTTAGAAAATAATCGTACCTGATGTCCAGATCTCTTCTACAAGCTACTATTGTTTGTGGGTTGGTGTAGATCAAGAATCGTGAAGTGATAACTCAATCTGGGATATATATTAGCAACTGTGAAGTGGTTTTACCTCAGTGACAATGATGATTCTATGTATCTAAACTATTTCTAACAACGGGGGATTTCTGACCTTTTATATCTCGTGTTTTACTCTTGGGTGTGAACTCGTTTCCTTTTTGGTAAGCATTCCTCGAATGCCTAATCTGGCAACTTCCTCATTAACTTGCATTTATTGTATTGTTAAACTTCCAAGATTTCGCAACCTGTATACCGTAAGAAGAAAAAATCCTCGTTTATATTCGAATGGAAGTTTCACTAGTTAATAATTGCCAAACTGGTTTAGTTATTTTTCACTTCTCAGTAGTTCGTCTTGTAGACTGGTAATCAATCTGTCGAAAAACCCAATTTTCAACAATAAAAGTAACTCAACTTTAGATATCCATTGAAATCTATATCTTATAAGGTTGTTCAGTTTAGTTTTGAATTGAATACAAACAACTCAACTTACAATAGTATCACGTGATATGAACCCTTTTATGCATCAAGTAAAATCTTATTTCAACTCTTTCCCTTTTTTCGCCACATGAAATTGATCAAATAGATTACAAATCAATAGTTTGATTTAAGAATGTCTAATCATTTGTATCATTTCAATGTTTCAATGTCATGCTCTGGTTGTTCCGGTGCAGTAGATCGTGTTCTTCAACGACTTGATGGTGTTTCTAAAATTGATATTTCTTTAGAAAATCAAACCGTTGATGTAATTACTAATTTAGATTATGAAAGTATTTATAATACAATTGCTAAAACTGGTAAGAAAATTAATACTGGAAATATTGTATATTAATAGAGATAGATTGTATAGATATTAATTACTATATATGTTAATTCATGGTTCTAAATTCTATAATTTCATTTATTGTACTGTTTCGTAAATCACTTGCGATAAATACACTATTAATTAAGTGAACAATTTCATCGGTTGTTAAATCATATAAATCTCCTTGATAAAATCGGGCAAGAATTGCTGATAAATGATTATTAATTAAGAATCGAACATTATTTAATTTGTTGTATGAAGCGGATGTTTTAATGTTTGTTATATCAGTAATTGTATCAATTATATCAGTAATTTTAATCCCTTGAAACTCACTAATATCTTTCAAATTAAGAATTGAATTAATTAACCAATTATTTATATAATCAATTATATTCGTGTTAAATTGAAGATATTTATTTGCATTAGTATATTGTAATTGGTCATCAAGGTGTTTAAACCATTTATCAAGTAAATCCAATGAATTATTGTTTGTTTCTTGTTCAGTTAAATCAATTAATGACAAGATTTGATTGATTTCTAAGAAATAATTGGTTAATGTTTGATTATAATTTATTTCAATAAATGAATGTAAATCGGGTAAATCAAAGTGTTGATGTAAATAATTTAAATCATTATACATTAAATATGACTTTGTTAATGGAGGATAAATAATTAATGAAAGGGATTTGATTGTAGTAATTAAATATTTGAAATCTAGTTGAAATTCTTGAAAAATTTCAATTAATTTACTGGGAATTTGAGAAATAATCATTTGGTGGGAAGTTACTTCTTCTTGTGGCTTATTTTGAATCTTCTCTTCAGTTTCTTGAATCTTGTCTTGTGTCTTGACTTCCTCGTCTTCATTGTCCCAATTATCATCCCATTTATCATTCCAATCTTCCTGTTCTTCTTCCTGTTCTTCTTCATGTTCACTCGCTTCATCATCCCAACCATCATCCCAATTGTCATTCCATCCATCAGTCTCTTCTTCTTCTATACTCTCGTCTTTCCTTACAACTTCTTCACTTGGTAATATCTCTTTCTTTTCTTCTATTGCCTCGATATTTTCAACTGATTGTAAATTGTTAAAATCTTCATTCAAAAACACTTGTCTAATCTTGTCTATAAATTCATCAATTATCCAATCTTCATGTAATTTCTTTAAATTTTCTTCAATTGAACCAGAAGCTAATCTAGCAAGTATATTCCATCCTGTATCCTTACATAATTCAATCAATTCAAGTAATTCAAGAATATCTATTTGATTTATATTGGTTGATATTTTTGAAATTAATAATTTTGATAATTTTGAATTAAGATATTGTTTAATTGATAAATTATTCAATTCATTTATAAATTTAATCAAACTTACAAGAGATTTTAACCAATTTGGTTGAGTAGATTCAACCAACTCTATTGCCGCTTGTAAATCATCTTGATTAAATTCAAGTTGTTTTGATTGAGTTAAAATTATATCGATTAATTCATCCCAATATTTTCTGTATACTCCGTACATCTCAAGGGAATAACCATTCTTGGTAATAAACAAATTAAAATCATGTAAATATGCAACTTGTTCAATATGACGAGGATCAGGAATCAACAATAAAAGATAATCATTCAATTGTTGAATGAATTTAATATGCAACTTCTCATACAATTGATGTAATTGACCATATATTACTAAACTGGAAGTTGGTATTGTTGTTGATTTAAATAAATTAGATAATTGTTGTAAATCAAGTAAATCGGAGATTTGTTTGGGTTTAGATAAAAGTTGATTGATTTCCGAAATTGCTGTGTTTAATTGAGCAAGTTGTTGAAGGTGATGAATATTCAGTTGGAGTGTTTCATTTTTTTGATTTAATTGAGCTAACGAAAGTGTTTGTAAAGATTCAACTGGTTGTTCTTGGTGGTGGTAAAATAGTTGTTTAAATTTTGTATCTTGAGCTAACTTATTTACAGTTACTAAGGAACATTTTTGTTCAAGAGCTTGATTTATATTTGTTAATTCTGTTTGTCTGTCAAGTGATAAAGTTTCAATTGACATTTGACTTTGGTTGTGAGGATTAATTTGTTGTAATTCTTGTTTTTTCATTAGTTGAAATATGACACCTTCGCATAAAGAGAAAAGAGATATTATAGATTTGTGCTTTACGTGGCAAAGTAGCTCAAAGAAAACTATAGAATGTTACTGTTAAGTTTCAGAATCAAACTGTCAAAAGAACGGAATTTAGACTGTTTTCTAATTTAACTATCCAACCTCAAAGTTATGAGTAATTGGGATAAAGGTTTATCTCGAAATGCGACTGTAGTGAAGTTTGCAGAAAAGGCTGCTGGCTCATTTTCTATTGCCAATATGACCAAAACTAAACCAAAATATAAACTGTAAAAAGGTTTATCTTTTGAACCTTTCTTCTTAAACTGCACAAACCTTGACATGCGTTAAATTGAAATTCTCATAGCTTGAGGAACTGCTAATAACACTCAAGCTTGAATCTCTTTGTTTATTGAACTTAGACATTAGTTAGAGCTTTGATATTGGAGTATCTAAACCCAATCCTACTATTGCTCCACGACACGGACGTAATCTTTATATTGATAATGTTTACATTGTAATATCTCAGACATTTACTATGCTTGTTGATTAAATTATTTAATTATATTAACTCCTCAGTTATATCATCATCTAAATACTCATCATCTTTATTCATTCTATATATTGTCATGGCCATACTAGTAAAATTAAGTATCCCCATCATCCAATCAGGTAATATTACCTGGTACAATTCAAGTAAATTAAATACCAAATCCAATCCATTTCCAATTAATTCAAGTATTAACATTAATTTATCAAATTTCAATCCCTTTATAATTTTGGAATATTTCTGATGAATATCTTGATGAATTTGATCATTTGATTTTTTAGCAATTTTTTGTAAAAGTTCAAATTCAATCTCAACTTTTTTAATCTTTCTAATTACATTAATTAATTGAAATATCGTTTTACGAATTAAAAACACCAAGATTAATACCCAAATCTTATTGGTTTGTTTCACCAACTTTAATAAGAATTTAGGAAACATTGGTAAATTAGATAATAGATGTAAATTATCAACAATATTCCCTAGCGATTCTAAAAAATCAATTATAAATATTTCAAGTTGTTTAAGCTTATTCTTCTTTTTAGGATATGTTATTGGAGGTACTGTTTTCTTAGGTGAATCCTTGGTTATATTGAACTTTTTATAAAGAGAAGGATATTTTGGTTTAGGGACTTCAGGTAATTTCTTATATTTAATATATGATTCTTCTTCTCTTACTTCTTCTCTTACTTCTTGTCTATTTAATAAATTAGATAATTTATTTAATTTATCAGCCGTTACTGAATTATTACCTCGTTCTTGTTCCTGTTTAGCTAATATAATTAAATGTTCTAGAATCTCTTGTTTGCTGGTTTGACCAAGAGGATATGTTGGTGTTATTTCTGGCGATATATTACTAACCATTGTTGAAGAACTAACACTTGGAACAAGAAAAAAAAAAGTGGAGTAAACTAATTTTTGAAGTTGTCAACATATCTAGCGCGTGAACTAGGCCGAGGAACAAAATGTGTGGGTCCAATCTCCTCAGGTTAAAGCGTTTTTAAAGTAACTATTATTATAAGCTGGATTTTATAAGCTCAGCTAATTCATATATAAACGAATCCAAGTCAAGTTTCTTTGTATTGATATTCTCTCCGTTATCAATTCCAACAACTTCCAATATTTCACAATTCAAGTTAAAAGTAATAAAACTTTCTTCGTTAATTATTAATTTAAACTTTTCATCTTTAGTAATTTCAATTTTAGGTGATGCTTTCAAGGTTAACTTTGTCAAGAGTTTATTCATGGCAATATTCCATTGACCTATTTTTTGTAATTCTAAATTTATCACTTGATTCTCACTGGTGCGAATAATTTGATTTAACTCATTTAATTCACAAGTTAATTCATCAACTTTATCCATTTTTTCAAGATATTTTCTATTAACTACATCTATTTCAGTTTCCAACGATTCTAGTCGATTTTTTTCAACTTGTAATCCTCGAGTATTACCACCGCCTTTCAAAAAATAATCTACTGTTTCCCAATCACGTTCCAGATCCTTTAAATTCTCAATTTCATTCTCTAATTCTTCAATTTCTTCAATCATTTTGCAATCTGCAATCTCCTGTTGGTATTTACCATATAATTTAACAACCTCCTTAATAACACGATCATTGTCATCAATTTTTCGATTCAATTCAAGTTTAACCAGCTTTAACTTAGATTTAGCAGCTTGAGTTAAATCACGGATCTCATTCATTTGTTCGATGGTTATATCATTGTCATTCTCTACCATATGTTTAAGAAATTTATATCTTGTTTCTTGTTCAAGATATAGAAATTTTAATTTTGAAAGAATATTTTTTTCATGTAATATTTCATCATTTATATATTTCGGATTAAGTAGTTTTATTGGAGCATTTTTAAAATCTTCCTCAGCGGATAAGATTGAATATTGAGTTGGGGTGTCTAAGATTGATTTAAATGTTTTAACTAGTTCCATGGTTTTCGTGTGTTAAAGATAAACGCGTTTGGTAGTTTTGGTTTGTTTTTGTTTTTGTTGCGATATTCGCATTTTATGTATTTAAAATTGCAAATTACACTGTTAATAAGTACTATTTCTACAAAGGATAATTATTACATCTACATGTGAATTATTACGATATAATATTAATCGTTACATATAAAAGTATCTAACTAGAATCTCTTGGTTGTATAGCACAACTTAATTTCCAAGCTCGATCTTCCTCACTATTATTTAATTGAATAATTTTCCATAATTCTAATAATACAAGTTCTTGAAATGCAGGTAAGGGGGAAATGAAATATCCATCATTTGAAGATGCTCCCCCAGTTTTAGATAAACTTAAGAAACTATATCTTTTTGGTTGTGATGGAAGTTCTTCCTTATCTAAATATGAAATTTGTAAACTTTCAATATCAGCAATTATTCTGGTGGTTTTTAAATATTTATCAATATTTATTAATTTTTGATTTAAAAATGTATTGGCTTTCCTATAATTTGGATTTCCATCAGTTACAAATGTTAGATCTTGTAAAAATAATGAAAAATAAG
>JAKTZF010000042.1:0-19678 GCA_030705235.1 Spathaspora jeffriesii
ATTAGAAGATTTCGCCTTCCCAGATACTCCAACTATTTTAAGAGCATGTAAGAAGGTTTTGAGTTTATAAACTTAACTGAGCGATAGTGAAGTTAAGTTTTAGATAATTAGCAATTAGCTAGGTCGGCTTAGAACATCGGCATTGTATATTTAAATAAAATAAAATAATTAAGAATTTTGACTTTATGCTTAATACCTTTGCAGCAATACTGAGCAAGGTATAAGTTCTTAGACTTTTTGTATATTCCAAGCGTTTGTTCTTTGACTCCTGTTCAATAAGTAATACCTCGCTAACGCTCGATATTACTTCACTTTAAAGTTTAACTTTAAGGGACCTCAACTGTCAAATCTCAAACTTGGCACAATATTTTTTCAGTACAAGAAAAAAAAAAGCTAGCCCCCAAATCTCATTCACATAACCTCCCCCCACACAACTTGAGCATACAGAGACATACATAACATGTCAGAGAAATCCATCACTTCATCAGGTGATACGCGGAATTTCCGACATGCTGCATTTGATGAAGAAAATAATGGATTTTTACCTTATGCCACTACCCCAGAATCAAACCCAACCCCTCTTGGGAAACTTGATTCTCGAGACCATAAGGCGTTTGTCATACTTGTGATATTATATTGTCTTCAAGGTGTTCCTGATGGACTTGCATTTGGATCCATCCCATTCATTCTAAAATCAAAATTATCATATTCTCAAGTTGGATTGTTTTCTCTAGCTAGTTATCCATATTCCTTGAAATTAATTTGGTCACCGTTTGTTGACTCGATATATCTGAAGAAATGGGGGAGGAGACGAAGTTGGATTATTCCGATTCAAACGGTTTCTGGGTTGATGCTTTTAATGTTGGGACATATAATCGATGATTTATTAGAAGATGCTGAGAAATACTTGTGGAAAATAACTGGGGTTTTCTTTATGCTTGTATTCTTTTGTGCAACTCAAGACATCGCAGTTGATGGTTGGGCATTGACATGTTTATCACCTAATAGTTTGAGTTTCGCCAGTACGGCTCAAACTATTGGAATTAATGCGGGATATTTCATGAGTTTTACAATATTCCTTGCATTAAGTTCACCTGATTTTACAAACAAATACTTGCGAGAAATCCCACTTGATACAGGATTATTCTCTCTTGGTTCATATTTAACTTTCTGGGGTTGGATGTATCTTGCAGTAACGTTGGTGTTGATATTATACGTTCCTGAAGATCCACCACATTTAGTTAAAATCAATCAAGATAAACGAATCCAAGAGAAGTTATCTCATCAAAAGACAGCATACAATACTGATAAATGGCAAGAATTAACCAATGTCTATTTATCAATGTATAAAGTACTTCAATTACCCAATGTGCAAACATTTGTAATAATCCTCCTAATTTCAAAACTTGGATTTCAAGTAAATGAAGCTGCAACCAATTTAAAACTTCTTGAAAAGGGATTATCCAAAGAAGATCTTTCCATTACTGTTCTTATTGACTTCCCCTTTGAAATGATCTTTGGATATTATGCTGCCACATGGAGCACGGGGAAATCTCCACTTCGACCTTGGATTTGGGGATATATTGGACGACTCATTGCCGCAGCATTAGCACAACTCGTAGTATATTTCTACCCCAAGGAAGGACCCATTCTGATGAGTTACTTCATGATGATCATATTACAACATTTATTAGGTTCATTCATGTCCACTATCCAATTTGTATCACTCTGTGCCTTTCATACCAAAATCGCCGATCCTGAAATTGGAGGCACGTACATGACTACCCTTAACACCTTGTCTAATTATGGTGGTACTTGGCCTAGGATATTTATATTCTTGTTGATTGATAAGATATCAATCAGTCATTGTTTGATCTCAGATCATCCATATTTAATTAGGAATGAAGCCGGGAAGGAAAGATGTTTGGAAGATGGTGGGATAGTTAGTCTTGTTAGAGATGGGTATTTTTATACTAATGCAGGTTGTATATTCTTAGGGGTGCTTATATTGGTTTGGGTTAAACGGAAGGCATCATATTTACAAAGTTTACCGAATTCGGCATGGCGTGTAAATAAAGTTAGTTAGATTTATAGAGCATGTTTCAATGTAATCATTAACCGAGTATATATATTGTTGTTATCGGGTACTATTAGCCTACTGTACATTACTCGTTACAGTACTTCATATAATCGTCCTTTAACTGTCACCGATGATAATACTGAGCTAATGTAATACGTAACTTATACACTGTGTTAAGGAACAACTTCGCGAAACCTATACAACTCAACCAAAACTTCACTCCTGTCAATTGCTCTTGATCACCGGCATCAACGAACAACTTCGCTTCGCTCAGCTGTTCGTTCCCTAAATATAATCATCATTTAAGAAATCACTAGGACTAAACGGAATCTTTGAATCATCATTCAATTTCTTACTCACACTGCTAGCTTGACCTATAATACTAGGAATAAAACTTGTAGGCAGTAATGCTTGATTTGTGATTGAATCGATTGAATTAGGATATCGTTTCATTGAATTGGCCAATCTTGAAAACATCGTGGGAAATTGTTGTTGATTTGTTGGTGATGTTGAAGATAATATATAATGTGGAGGTGGGGATATATAATTAGGATATGAATTTATTCTTAATGATGATGTTTCGGAATTAATTAATTTCCGTCCTCGAGATTGTTGAGAATATATGGGAGCTAAATGATGTGTGGTGTCTTCATCATACAAGTATTCTTGCAGGTTATAAATTGGTTGGTTTCGAGTATACCATGAAGGTTGTCTATCTATGCTAACTCTAGGTTTGACAATTGGTTGATACAAGTGTAGTTGATAAATAATAATCAAATCAAGAAGTATGGTGATTGCACTTGATATGATTAATGGTAATTTCTCATGATATTTTTGATGATATTCTTGAATATTCTCGTGAGATAATAGATATAAACTTAAACTTAGGGATATCGTATAAAATACATTGCTTAACATCATCAATATTATGAAATTCCTCGAGATCCCTTTTGCTGATTTATTTCGATAGTTCTTAGCAACCTGGGGTATTCTCGATGTTATCAACAATAGTCCATTGGTGATTGAACTGATAGTTATATTAAGAACTGGCTGGGGTGATGGTATGGTGCCAGCGTTTTCTGGTTGTACCGGGCTAGTGTTACTTGGTTGTGGTGGAGTGTTCACTGGTTGTATCGGAGTAGCATCAACGCTCGATATCAAGGAACTAGCAATAAGTGTCTTGGGAATAGATGCTGTTATATGATGATAATAATAATATTGAAGTAATAATACACAATCTATAATGCAATAATATGAATATAATATAATTTGATAATCTAATGATGCCTGTAATAGATTAAAAATATCCTGGATTAAGATAATACTAATAAACGATAGGGATAAATTATGAAATGATTTATTATGATGAACTTGAATTATTTGCGGGATGAATGAAATTAACGAAAGGGTTAATGATATAAGTGATGTTGCTTTGTATATCGTATATATTATACGTGAAGGAAGGGTCATTTTCAGGTGGAGGAATAACCGGGATTGAAATTACATGTAAAATGACAGGGTATATATATGTAGCTACCTAACAATAGTTAACTTGATACATATCCTCTAATTCAAACAGACAACAAAATTAAATCAGGTGGCCAAAATAAATCAATGTGGAGGTATGTTGTCAGTATCAATGTGCTACTCTGCTAATGTAGTCTCTTCCCGCGCCCCTTTTAAGGACAAAAAAAACTTCGATAAGCTGTCATGGTTATGTGCAGGGATATTGGTCAGCCACAACCACACCACGGGGTTGATCCGAGAAACAGCGAGGTTAATCTATGAGATACCCATCTAATACCATCTTAGACTAGGGGTTAACTCTAGTATTAATTTCAGCACTAAGAGATATATACGTTGTTGAATACATCTCCCAATAAAAAACTTATTTAGTTAAATTTTAGTTATATTTCTCGTAGTTAAAGATAGAAATACTGTAAACATATATAACCATTTATGTCAAGGTTATATCCCTCCAGATACCAAGGCATCCTGTAAACGTACCTACTTTGTCCCTCATTACAACGCGTATCTCACACGCGAATCGCAAAAAAAAAGATGTTTGATTCATTCTCATATTTACTACCAGAAAACAAGTAGTTACTGATGAACTCATCACTCTCATTATGGTATTGCTTGAAGATATAATACAACTGCAACAGCATTTTACCCGATTAACCACGGGAATCCCCTCACTAGATCAAATATTCATCAACACCAGCTCCAACCTCCTGAATAAAATCTATGATTTCCAATCAGCTCCAAGTTGTCAAGGAATGTATTTAGTTACTAGTTCCCTAATTGTATCCCATTTACAGAACAACAACTCAGTGATTATAATCGATACCTTGAATCGATTTCCTACAAGTTTCATCACTAAACATCGTGAGTTTAAACAAGAATGGCTTAACCATACCTTGAAAATATATGATCGGGACACATTTGCGAAATTATATTCATTTTTCATATATTGTAAAGACATACCCAAGAACTGTATGATTATAATCAATGATTTCCATGAATTGATTGAACTTTATAAATTGGAGATGTCGGCAAGTTATGAGGAATTGTTATTGAAACATCATATAGATATGAATCAAACATATATTAATAATAAAACTGGAGAGAAAATGACCATGCCGGAATTACCAACCACATCAGATTTACTTCGAATTAGTCCCATTGCCAAATTCGAATCTCATGTTGAGAATTTATTTAATAAGTTGATTCAAATATGTATTACTCAAACCCTGATGATTTTCCTATTGGGACATTTAGATACAAGTTATCAACCATTAAGACCCCTGTCTCAAAGTTCACAGATACAACCTCAAGTACAAGTACAATCGGGAAGAGTAGTGTTATCACCATATAAATTCTCCAAAATATCCACAAGAATCATATTTTATAATGATTGGTATCATAAAACAAGACATTTCGAAGACACCACTCCAGGAACAACGCCAATACTAATCAAAGAAAACAAGCTAAGAATTATCTTAGCGGCGAAATTAGAATTACCAAAACGGAAATTAATGTATAATCCAATATATTTTGCTGTGAATGATCCATTTTACAATAATCACATAGACTCAGAAGGATATTCATTAATTGACCTCTCTGCAAGTTTAGATAACGACACCGATGTCGATTTACCTTCATCACCAATTGAATATGAATCAACTACCGTGGTGGATATTGATACTAGTATAAATGCTACCATGTGAGAATACACGCCAACGCGCTACCACACGATATAACATCCTGCATATAACCAAAGTCATCTCATATATTAAATAAAAAAAATATTGAGATTTTTCAAATAGGAAGTATATAGTTACACAACAACATGGCCACGGTTATCCCCCCACCCTCGAAGAAACAAAAGAGAGAAGCGCAACAAGTTCGTGAAGTTGATCTTATCCCTGCTGATCTTCCTAATGTACTTATAAAATTTCAAGCCTCAGATACTGGGGAAACCACTGGTGGATCAATTCGAGTTCCTGGTGGTATTACTGAGAAACAATTGGAAGAATTATTAAATAATTTACAAGGTGAATCTGAAGATCCCGTTCCTTATACATTCTCGGTGGTTACTGAAGCTGAAAAATCCGTTGATTTAACTGATAATTTATATTCTTCTGTTTTAAAACCAGGAATAAAAACTACAGAAGATTTCCTTACTTTGATATATACCCCTCGAGCTGTGTTCAAAGTTAAACCAATAACAAGATCTAATGCAGCTATTGCCGGACATGGGTCTACAATTCTTTGTTGTCAATTCTCACCTAATGATTCAAGTAAGATGTGTTCTGGAGCTGGTGATTCCACAGCCAGGATTTGGGATTGTAATACTCAAACTCCAATGTTTACCTTGTCAGGACATACAAATTGGGTTCTTGTGGTTGTATATTCTCCCTGTGGAAGTATGATTGCTACTGGATCCATGGATAATACTGTTAGGTTATGGGATGCGAAAACTGGTAAACCCTTAGGTAAGCCACTTTTAGGACATAGTAAATGGATAAGTTCATTGACTTGGGAACCTTTACATTTAGTTAAACCTAAGGATACTCCAAGATTAGCCTCAAGTTCAAAAGATGGTACTATTAAAGTATGGAATACTAGTACTCGAATTTGTGAGTTTACAATGAGTGGACATACCAATGCCATTAGTTGTATTAAATGGTCAGGAAGTAATATAATATATAGTGCGTCTCATGATAAGACAATCAAGGCCTGGGATATAAGTGCCACGGGGAAATGTATCCAAACATTAAAGAGTCATGCGCATTGGGTCAATCATTTAGCCATATCTACCGATTATGTATTACGTAAAGGAGGTTACGATCATACAAAGCAAGAAGATAATTCTCCCGAGGCGTTACGCGCGAGAGCATTACAACAATATGAGAAAGTGGCGATGTTGAATGGAACAATTAGTGAACGATTGGTTACTGCCAGTGATGATTTCACAATGTATCTTTGGGAACCACTTAAATCATCCAAACCTGTTTGTAGAATGACAGGACATCAGAAATTAGTCAATCATGTGTCATTTTCACCTGATGGAAGATATGTTACTTCTAGTTCATTTGATAATTCTATAAAATTATGGGATGGAATTAGAGGGACGTTTATATGTACTTTAAGAGGACATGTTGCTCCAGTGTATCAAACTTCTTGGTCAGCCGATAATAGATTGTTGGTTAGTTGTTCTAAGGATACTACATTGAAAGTATGGGATATTAGAACTAAGAAGTTGATGGTGGATTTACCAGGACATTCAGATGAAGTTTATGCTGTGGATTGGAGTATGGATGGGAAGAGAGTTGCTTCTGGTGGTAAAGATAAAATGATTAGATTATGGTCACATTAATAGAGTCGATATATGTCAACGAAACAATAAACTGTAGAAGGGAACTAGTAGTAGATTATTCTATCATCTTGTAGATCTCGACTTACTGCTTGATGTATGAGATATTCCACATCTCGAGTAATTACAACAAATTAAAACTGGCAAGTAATAACCAGTTCTGTATATACAATCTCTGCATGAGCATATTCCCTAATCTGGTCACTCTGCTCTTTCTCTTACTAGTGTTATCAATTCTAGTTAATCACAATAGTGATATCTATTTGATATTCGCATCACGTGATCAATATTGTTTGCGGCTTTTTTCACTCGCTGGTCGCCGTCGCCGATTGACATTCGGAAAGGAAGGCACAGTCGGTAACAATATAATTTCTTTTTCTCAGATAAATTTCCAACCACCCTTAAACCATCCAACATGGCTATTGTTAAACGTAGAGGGGATAAGAAGAATCAACCAGCACCAGCAAAGGCCAATGGTTCTGCTGGTGGTATCAAGAAGGCAGAATTCGATATCACCAAAAAGAAAGAAGTTGGAGTATCTGACCTAACCCTTTTATCAAAAATTACTGATGAAGCAATCAATGACAATTTACACAAGAGATTTATCAATGATACAATATATACTTATATTGGTCACGTTTTGATTTCAATTAACCCCTTTCGAGATTTAGGAATTTATACTCATGAACATTTAACTCAATACC
The DNA here is from genome assembly GCA_030705235.1 of Spathaspora jeffriesii. Taxonomy (NCBI): domain Eukaryota; kingdom Fungi; phylum Ascomycota; class Pichiomycetes; order Serinales; family Debaryomycetaceae; genus Spathaspora; species Spathaspora jeffriesii. Next base: position 7,664 of record JAKTZF010000042.1, read on the forward strand.
AGGGAAGAAATCGATTAGAAGTACCTCCACATGTGTTTGCTATTGCTGAATCAATGTATTATCATTTGAAATCATATTCTGAAAATCAATGTGTGATTATCTCAGGGGAATCAGGAGCAGGGAAAACCGAGGCTGCTAAACAAATTATGCAATATATTGCCAATGTATCTGTTGATAAAGGAAATAAAGAAATTTCCAAGATTAAAGATATGGTATTGGCAACCAATCCTTTGTTGGAATCTTTTGGATGTGCTAAAACTTTAAGAAATAATAATTCAAGTAGACATGGAAAATATCTTGAAATTCAATTCAGTCAAGGCAGTTATCAACCTATTGCGGCTCATATCACCAATTATTTATTAGAGAAACAACGTGTAGTGTCGCAAATTACCAATGAACGTAACTTTCATATTTTCTATCAATTCACAAAAGCTTGTCCTGAAAAGTATAAACAACAATTTGGAATCCAAGGTCCAGAATCTTATATTTATACTGCAGCTGCTAAATGTATTAATGTTGATGGTATTGATGATAGTAAAGATTTTCAAGATACTATCAACGCTATGAATATTATTGGTTTGAGTCAACAAGAACAAGATAATATTTTCAGAATGTTGGCTTCAATTTTATGGATTGGGAATATTTCCTTTGTTGAAGATGAATCAGGAAATGCAGCAATTCGCGATGAAACTGTAACTCAATTTGTAGCCTATCTTCTTGATGTTCCTGCTGAAATTATGAAAAAAGCCATTATTGAACGTACTATTGAAACAACCCATGGTGCCAGACGAGGAAGTACTTATCATGTTCCATTAAATATTGTCCAAGCAACTTCAGTACGTGATGCATTAGCCAAGGGGATTTACAACAATCTTTTCGAATGGATTGTCGCTAGAGTCAATGTTTCACTCAAGGGTTTACAACAATCTGATAAAACAATTGGGATTCTTGATATCTATGGGTTTGAAATTTTTGATCATAATTCATTTGAACAAGTTTGTATTAATTATGTTAATGAAAAATTACAACAAATTTTCATTCAATTAACTCTTAAGGCTGAACAAGATGAATATGTCCAAGAACAAATCAAATGGACTCCTATAGATTATTTCAATAATAAAGTCGTGTGTGATTTAATTGAAGAGATTAGACCCCAGCCTGGTTTATTCGCAGCATTAAATGATTCTATTAAAACCGCCCATGCTGATTCTGAAGCTGCCGATCAAGTATTTGCTCAACGATTAAGTATGGTTGGTGCAAGTAATAAACATTTTGAAGATCGTCGAGGGAAATTCATTATTAAACATTATGCTGGAGATGTCACTTATGATGTTGCTGGTATGACGGATAAGAATAAAGATGCCATGTTGCGTGATTTATTAGAATTATTAGGCACTTCATCTAACCCATTCATTACTCAAACATTGTTCCCCCCTGAATTATTGGCAAGTTTAACTGATACCAAGAAAAGATTGGCTACTGCCAGTGACAAGATCAAAACCAGTGCCAATGCATTAGTTGATACATTATCGAAATGTTCTCCCTCATATATCCGTACTATAAAACCAAATCAACTGAAGAAACCTCGAGATTATGATAATCATCAAGTATTACATCAGATTAAATATTTAGGATTAAAGGAAAATGTCAGGATTAGAAGAGCTGGGTTTGCATATAGATCGACATTTGAACGATTTGTACAACGATTTTACTTGTTATCTCCTGCCACGGGGTATGCTGGAGATTATATTTGGCGTGGAGATGATATTTCCGCCGTCAAGGAGATTTTACGAGCTTGTCATATCCCCAATGGAGAATTCCAAATGGGGACCAGTAAGATTTTCATCAAGACTCCCGAGACATTGTTTGCCTTGGAAGATATGCGGGATAAATATTGGCATAATATGGCCACGAGAATTCAACGTGCTTGGAGAAGATATTTGAAACGGAAGGAAGATGCCGCCAAGACTATCCAACGAGCATGGAGGAATAAGAAACATGGGAATCAATTTGAACAATTGCGGGATTATGGTAATGGGTTATTACAGGGGAGAAAAGAACGTAGAAGAATGTCGATGTTGGGATCAAGAGCATTCATGGGTGATTATCTTGGTTGTAATTTCGGAAGTGGGTATGGAAGATTTGTTGTTAGTACGGTTGGAATCAAAGAACAAGTTATATTTTCTGCCAAGGGAGAAATGTTAACGGCTAAATTTGGAAGAAGTTCTAAAAGAGATTCTAGAATATTCATCTTGACTAGAACTTCATTGTATATTATTGCCAATGTATTGGTTGATAAGAGACTTCAATTCCAATTGGAACCAACGATTTCTATAAGTGCGATTAATTATGTTGGATTGTCTACATTACAAGATAATTGGGTAGCCATATCATTACATTCATCAGGTCAAGTTCATGATGTTTTCATTAATTTAGATTTCAAAACTGAATTAATCACCCATTTGAAGAAATTAAATCCTGGATTGACTATTAAAATCGGACCTACTGTGGAATATCAAAAGAAACCGGGGAAATATCATAGCGTGAAATTCACAATTGGAGAAGCTCCTGTTCGAAGTGATGTTTATAAATCAGGTACAGTTCATGTAAGACAGGGATTACCTGCCAATAGTACAAATCCAAAGAGACCAAGAGGTGTTTCTGGTAAAGTTGATTATAATAAATATTATAATAGAGGAACTACCCAGAGTGTAAGTAAACCAGTTATACAAAGACAACCAACTCATCAATTCCAACAACAGGCTCCAGTATATCAGACACCAGCTTATGATACACAAGTTCAACAACCGGTAACGCAGACCCCAGTTCAAGTACAGCACGTGCCTAGTCAACGTAGGAAGGCACCACCACCTGCTCCACAAGTATCTAATGCCGCTGCTGCTGCTGCCCAAGCTGCTTATGCTCAGACAAAACCAGTGCAATCACCTCAGAGAGTACAACCACAACCAGTTCAGAGAGCGCAACCACAACCAGTTCAACAAGCACAACCACAACCTGTTGTACCTAGTCGAGCCAAGAAAACCGCTCCAACACCACCAACGAAAAAGACCGCACCTCCTCCACCACCTCCAGCATTATCCAAACCAAAATTCCCCACCTATAAGGCCATGTATGATTATGATGGATCTGTCCCCAATACATACGCCTTAACTAAGGATGAAATATATTATGTTGAAGAAAAGAATGATAACTGGGCATTAGTTAAGAAATTAGATGAACTGAGCAAGGGATGGTCTCCAGTTGCTTATTTACAAGAATGTGATTTACCCCAGGGGAAATCAGCCCCACCACCTCCACCTCCAGTTGCCCAAGTTCAAGCACAAGTGCAAGCGGAAGAACAATCGAATCCTGCAAGCACTGCTAGTTCATACACTACACAAACCACGGCAACCACGGCCGATGCCAGTATTGGTAATGGATTAGCTGATGCGTTGAAACAGAGAAAGAACGAAGAGACAACGTTAGCGGGGTCATTGGCGGATGCATTGAAGAAGAGACAGGGTGTTACTAGAGATGATAGTGATGAAGAGGATGAGGATGATGATGATTGGTAATCGAAGCTGAGCGATAACTGAGCGATAGCGAAGTTAGAGTGGAAGGTTGTATTTTTGGTATTGCCTTGTCAGAGTGGAAAAACCAGTGTTGGTACTAAAAAGATGATTGGTAGAAGTTTTTGTTTTGTATTGTTTGACTTTATAGTAATAAATTGTAGTGTTTATCTAAATTTACAAAAATGTAAGGGAACATACTATTACTTCTTCATTGCAGTATAATACTTCAACCTGATACGATATCAGGTATATCTTTACCAGTTGTACCACAAAAAGGTTACCCGCCAATAAACCACATCACGTGCATATTTTTGTAGATCTTTTAACTGTATTGAAGATATTGTCTGGAGTAGAGTAGACTACAGAGTAGACGTAAGCTACACCCGATTTATTCAATTATATACCTTATAACATGTCTAAACCTAGAAATAGACCCAGTTCACTATCTTCCAATCGAACCCCCTTTGATTCCACCAAAGATGAACTTCTAACTATGAAATATCATATGGAAAAACCAAACTTGGGGTTATATCCATTAAGTGATCTACCCGATTCCTCCGAAGTGACATATCCCGATTTCAAACCTTGGAACGACCATACCCATTTATCAGGATCGCAGCAACAACAAGAAGTTGAGAAATTGAACAATGTTTCCTTATTGAATAAAGGATATTTCGAGGCTCCTCAAGTGACGAATGAGTATTATTCAGGAAGGAATTTAATTCAAGCTACGGTGTTTAGTCTGACTGAGAATTGTAATTATATCCTACGAGAACTATCGCAGCATTTAACCCAGGCGTATATGACTCGGAATGAAGTTATTAATAAGATTAAATCTGATTCTAATAATTTTAGAATCCCCCCTAGAGTTACACTAACTGCGACAAAGAAAGAAGCCTGGTTACGCGATTTAGCCAATGTTAATATCCCCTTGGTTAAGATCGGCGAGAGGATTCCTCATGGAATCAGAAATAAGGTGTTACTAGAGTCAGTATGTTCAAGAAGCGTGCCTATAAATCGTGCACTTTGGTTTACCAAATGTGTATTGTTTAGTGAATTGCATGCATTAAGACGGAAACATCAACCTAAAACAGGCGAACTCAGTAGTGGGGTTGTTGAAAAATTTGAAGTTCATTGGTTACAGGAATGGACACAACAAGTTTGTGATTATATTTTCAAGTTTTCTCTTGAAATGATTCATATTGTTAGTTTGGACAAGAAGGAACATTATATGAACAAATTGAATTATTTACTTGAGTTTGTTCAATCGTTATATGTTGAATGTCTTGTTGATAGAACCTATTTCTTGTCTGTTGTGTTCAAATCTTTAAAACATGGATTACCCATGGATGATATTGAACTGATAAGCAATGACGAAGATGACAACAAAGTAAGTGATGTAGATATTAATTATGGACCAAGATTGGTTGCACTTACTTTGATGAAAACATTCTGGAAGGATATTTTACAAACAGATTATTTATGTAAGGAATTAAGTGAATTATTATTATTGAATTATATGTTTATCACCAGGGCGGAAAGTACATTACCTGATCCATTCAATATGAAAATTGTCGAGATGATTCGTAATACTGTGATTTATTTATTTAAATATAATACCAGTGTATTTATAATTCCTAAATATTGGATAGTTTTACAACATGAATTAGTTAAAATAATGATGGAATATAGTGAAGTACAACCTGACAATGAACAAGATGAAATTAGAAATCAAATTGAACTTATTAAATATCGAAATGAAAGTTTAATCTTGAATTTAAAACATGTTAATGTCAACCAAAATAGAAATGTTGATGTAACTAGAGATACAAATGACATTTTACATATCCTTACCTGCTTAGATCGATTGAAATTAAACCATGAATTGGCTAATTTGTTAAAACCAAGTATAACCCATAACACAAGAACAGTTGGATGTATCAATTGGAGAATTAATCTACGACTTGTACTTTCTTGGTGTATAACTCCATTTCGAAACCATGGAAATTCAAGTGAAGGAATCTTAATCATTTGTAATTTTCTCAAGAATCATATCTTAACCAATATCCCCAACAAACCAGAATTTGAAACGGAAATCCTTGAAATTATCTATCAAATCGTTGATGATCTGATCCATTCCAAGATTGAGATTTATAATCTCTATGTTCTAATTAATGAATTATATCAATTGAAAGTAATTACCATTGCATCATATTTACGTAAATTGATTGCATCAGGGGTATTCTTTATTCAACCAGGAACCACTCAAGATGTCAGTCCGATTATGAAACTTCATTTGGATATCTTACAAAGTCTACCAGTGTTGAATAATCGACAATGTGATAATATTTTAAAGAAATGGACACCTCAGGGGTTTAATTTCAAGGACAGGTTTCATAAGGGACAAGCGATTCTCCAAACGGAAATTATTGATCGATTGATAACTAATAGTTTAACCAGGATAGATTTATCCTATATTAACTCGTTGAATGTTGGATTGAAGTTTCTATTAGTTAATTGGATAACTAATGAATTAAAATTGAAATTGAATGATTCTGCCAAATTGATTCATTTTGATCCAGTCGTCATTGCTAACTTGTATGATTTTTATTCTTGTTCTGATAACTTGACAGTGTTCTTTAAAGTATTAATCAAGACAATTCTTAAGAATCAAGGAGGAATGATTATTTTTTACTTGGATTCGTTATATTTCATGAGTAAATTAATTGTCCACCATTTTAAATTAATCAAATCCTTATCGGGAGATTTAACTTATGAGTTGTTTAAATTGATTGTGGTGACATATAAGGATTTAAGTCAACGAGAATATAATTTTTTCAAGTTTAATGCAATTTGGCAATTTATAGATGGAGTTATTGAAAAGAAGTATCAAAAAATGGAAGTTCCAGAGTATACTAACATTATGGATACTCCTATGAATATCAATACCGTGGAAGTTCATGGTTCAAGTAGTGGTGGTGAAAGATATACTTCTAATGATTTTAGAAATGATTTAGAAGTACTTGTTAAAAGTGATGATTTTGTGTTGAGTCCTGAAGAAATTCAAGAAACTTTGGATAATTTGGATTTGAATTTGAATGAATTGTCACAGAATGAATCAATTAATTGTCAGTTGGAATATTTGTATAAAAAAGTTACAACTCCTGAGCAAGAGAATTTAATTGTCAAGTTATTGTTTAGTTCAAGGATTGAAGTAACTGGATTTGATGAATTAGTTAAACAATTTGTTAGTAGTATAATTAAAGAGGATGAATATGATAAGGTTAAATTCTTGAAGAAATTAGTCATATTTGAAATATTATCCATTAATGACTTGTATGAGTTACACGCACCAGTTTTACAAGTGATTACAGAAGATCTACTTCCTAACGAGCAATTATTGTTAAATATATCCAAAGAATCATTTCAAGAGAATCATTTGATGAATTTCATAAATGTCATTCTTGAATTACCCCGTGATGACTTCAAGTGTAAACAATATATCAACCAGGCATTAATAGTTGATCCAAAATCAGTATATGAATGTTTAATTGGGAAATTCTCCAAGGATGAATGTCTAAATGTATTGAATTTACTACTTGATACCGAAATTTATCAATTATCTGATTTTGAAAAGTTTGCTGGTGATATTAATGAATTTAATTTATCAATTGTGCAATTGTTACTTAAAGTAATCACACATGAACTTAGAAATCCAAGAGATGATTTACAATTATTAATTACTAATCTTGTGAACAATTGTCAATTCAGATTTTCATCAGATAATTCCTTCTTTGGAGAATTATTTAATTACATGTCATGGGATCAAAGGATTTGTATTTTGGATATTATAGAAACTGAATTCCTAACCAAGATAAATTTAACATCGGATTTAAACGTGACTTGGTTACTTCCATTTAGTGATTTCTTTAACAAGTTTTCATTATCGTCGACAAACATAGTTGAATGTTCTCTGGAGTTGTTCTTTTCCAATCTTGCCCAATTTCTAGAAAATCTAACTCAATGTTCACACCAGGAAAACTTATCAATTATAATTTCAATTTTCTTACGGATATTGATAATACATAATCTGACATTATGTAAACTATTATCAACAGGTCAAGAAAATCATATACAATTTATTAAGAATTTACTTATAATTTTAAATTCTCCATTGTTGAATGAAAAATTACATATTTTACTATATGATTTATTATTATTAATGAAATCATCCATTACTCAAGAATTAACAGAATTGACACCAAGCACCACCACGTCACCAGCTACACCTAGTGTCGTCACTCCCGAGGACGACAAGAAAGTACGAAACATATTACTGATTCAACAAGTATTTGATATACCTGAAGAATCGAAAACTGATAATCCATTTGAATTAGATGAACAATTAATATCATGTTCGATTATGTTGGATGAAGAAGAATTGAACCAGGGCGGAGATTTGCATGTGTTTAATAATAGTGGATTGATACTCCTACCTTCCAGATCTGAAACATTTGGGATTTTAAATCAACAAGAAATTGTAAATCAAGAAGAGATTAAGTACGTTAAGTTTAAAAGTTTTGAGATTTTGGAAGATACAAGTTTAGCGTTGAATGATGGATGTATCAATTTACAATTGTTGGATGCGTATACCACCAGAGAAAATCCTCCATAGACCTTATAGTATATAGAAATAAACAATTCCTATTGTATGTTATACCTCCTCTTTTTTGCAACATTTATTGTTTGCAGCAAGTCGCACAAACTTCCCAAACGGGGAAATTTCGTCCAACTTTTATTTGTTGCCAGAATTGACGAGTTTCAAATATATCACATTAATACCCAATACATCTCATATGACAGAGGCCAGTGATACCCAACCAATAACACCTCAGATTGCAATAACCGATCTGTTCACATACTTGGCCAGTTCTAATTTCTCGTCGGATTCAATAAATGATACAAGTCCAGCCCCAAATCTTTTGAGTCCCCAGCAACCAAAACGAACAAGACGACCACGTCCTGTTTCTGCATTCTTACTTGATTCCAACAATTCAATATCTGAAGATGGGAAGAATAATCCGATATATACTCCTAGAAATCGAGATTCTATGACGTTTGAAAGCCCGTTTAATTTTAATCCAGCAATGATCCCTCCTCCTCCACCAAGAAGTACATCTCCAGTGAGAATGCCTACATCTCCAGTTAAATCTCCTTTCAATTTCCAACCTCAGGAAGTTGGCACTACGCCAACTCAGGTAAAGCCTGCACATCGTAAGGGTCATAAATATAAACATTCTTCAGTATCAATGAACTTCTTTCAAGAACCACCACCAGTGGCAGTTGAAACGAAACAAGCTATCGCTGGTATTTCTGATCATTTCATAATCCCTACTTTCAAAGAAACAATAAAATCTTTAACCTACGTTCAGAAATTGCGTTTGAGCTGGTCTTGTTTCCATCTTGGTTTATCTATATTAATTTTCATGGTTGGATTCCATTATAAATTACCAGCATTATCTACGTTATCACATTTAGTGTTTTATGATTCTGTAGGATCAATTATAATTGTTGTGGTTGACATCATGTCCAATTTCGATGTATGGAATAAAAGCTCGATATCGTATCCGTTTGGATTAGGCAGGATTGAAGTGTTGGCGGGGTTTGCCTTGAGTAGTTGGTTGATCATGGTTGCCTTTGACTTGTTTAGTCATTTAATCGAAGAGGCGATATTTTTATTTGTGGATTCTGAAGTGGATCATGGTGCCACACATCATGTACATCCTGAAGTTGGAAGTAGTTCCAATTGGGTTGTTTATCAAGCAGTGTTGATATTAACCCTAGTTGTTTGTTTAGTAAGTTCGAATTATATTCTTGGGTTTGATAGAATTAGTGAAATGATGAAATCAGAAGAGAAACATGTAAATCAGGGGTTATTACTTGATACTTCAATTAAACATAACAAGTTTAAGAATATTATCAATTCTTGGAGAAAGAATCCTACAAATATCGTGACTATTACATATACGATATTTCTTTCATTATCAGTGATAATACCTACTAGTTTAACCTCGGAATTGGCCATGGATATAAATGAAATAGGCACGTTCTTGGTTGCGACATTTCTAGTTTATAATGGTTGGAAATTGGTTAAATTATTAGGGGGGATTTTATTATGTTCATTTCCATATTCTGATGATGAATATTACATTGTTCGAAATAAAATTATTCTGACTATTGAACATGGTGAGTTTTTCAAACTGGGATATAGAATTGAGAGGTTTTTCATAACCAAGTTCAATTATCGGGTGTTTGTAGTTGGAATGAAAATAAGTATGTTGGGTGGTGATGTGGATGAGGAAGTTAGAGTTAGGTTTGAAGTTAATAGGATTGTCACCAGGGAATTAGAGAAGTTGGAGGGGAATAAAGTGGATCAGGAGATTACAATTGATATTGATAGAGTTGGCAGTTCCTAAGGACGTAACAAGAGAAAGGGGTTGATATTATCTTATTTATTAACAATGTTAATTCCTGAGAATATAAAGGGCCATCGAATTGAAGCATATTATAGGATATTATAGACATTCAATGAAACTATAGAATTGAAACATTTCTCGTGATAGATTGCGAAATCAAGTTGCTTCGATAATTTAAACCTTCTAACTTAAATTAGTGAACTGAAGTCAAATTGAAATTGAAACGATTGAAGTTAAAATGTAAATTAATTATTGATGATAGAAATTGATTATTGTCTGACTAAATTGACCAACGTACTAATAATCACTACTTTGCAACCATACAAACTTGGAACATCCACTAATACTTGTACATACAGGAAGTTCTTGAAATTCCGAAGGCCAGAAATATCTTTTATCAGAGATAGGTTGAGAATTGGGCAATTGGTGCAAATCAGCAATAGTCTGCTTTAGCACGTTATACCGCATCAAGCTTACTCATTGCTTTATATATATGCAAAGGCAATCTTCCTGAGATACTTGACTATATTCCCACGACTGACGTTATAAGTCATACTGAAATGAAGTTGCTATAATGATGGATTCTTCTAGCCAATGGACTGCGAATTTACACTGATGGGTGTTTTCTAGCATGCTTCTATCACTCAGTTGTTAGATTTACATTGACTGATACAACTGTCCAATCACTATTAACAGCTTTTAAATAGAGTAAATCTACGAATTTGTAAAAAAGTAAAAAGTAGTAATAAGCTAAATAGTATATACTGATTTAAAAATTAACACGAGAATGAATATCCGAATTGAAGATTTCTTTTTTTTTTTTATCTTTTTTTGTTTTTTTTTTGTTTTTTTTATTTTTTTATTTTTTTATTTTTTATTTAATTTTTGTAATAAGTCAAATACCGAATGAGAAACAACAGGATGAATAAATCAATACTAACCAAGTGAAATACAAAATGAACCAACCAATGAACCAAGTAGAATACCAAATGCATACCATGAATAACTAAACCAAATAAATAAACCATTGAAGACAAAAATCCAAAAGACAAACTTGAATCAAAATAATTATACATTTCTAATGAATAATTCTCTTTGTTCTTTCTTTTCAATGGATAATAAAACTCTTGAATATTCCTCTATTCTTCAACATCCATGATTGAAAAATCAATCAAACCAAATAACCAATCATATATCTAAAAATTAATTTTCTTGAAATCAATGAAACAGTATTGTATCTTGAAGATATCAACCATATGCTGCTCAGAGACCAACTTAGAAATCAACAACGTTCTCCTCAAAATTCAATACGAGACCAAAACAGGTCCGAATACCATTTTAACATTTTCAAAATCATTCATTTTCCAGCATATACTGAAGAAAAGTTAATTCTTGTTGCTTGACTTTCTTCCACTGAAATTGATTGAAATGAATTCTTTACCCATCATATATAAAACTTGAATAATTATAAGTAATTTTTCCAGGTTCATTTGAAATATTTCCCATGGTTTTATAGATTTAATCTTTGATCATGTACAAGTATCAGCAGTATCAATACCATAATATTCTCTGCATAATAAACATTCCTTGTAGTCCACGATCAACCAATTTCTTGAAATATTCAATTAACAAACACAATTCTTATTTGTTAATTTTTGAACCATGATATTCTTTAGTTTTGAAAGATAGGTAGTTAGAATCATCTTCTGAAGTAAGCACCAGTCGCACTTAAATCTCAATCAACCATCTTTATATTGTGGAAGATGATTGATGCTGAAGATGTTGAAATGGGTTTCTTTCAGACCTTTCTGGGTCTCGTTTTGAATTTGGAGGGGATAGATGTTGTTGATTTATAGTTTGATTTCTGAGCAGAATATTGGAGATCGCTAAGAATCCAATTCTGCTTCACTGACTTCAAGACAAATCTTGATTTTAGATATATGATTGAAACTATGATTTAATTTTAA
>JAKTZF010000043.1:0-19466 GCA_030705235.1 Spathaspora jeffriesii
TGGCTGAATGTTCGAATAAAACTTAACCATTTTGACAACAGAACTACTTGGTGGGAATTACTTCAAGGACCATCTAACATAGTGACCACTGACCGACTATCACAGAAGATGTTGATAGTGATGTCGGAAGCTGGGAAATAAGGGTGAATGATTTGTAGGGTTTTATATATTGCCAACAATTCCTTCTCAAAGATTGAATAAATTCTCTCTGCCCCTGTAAATTTACTTGAGTAACATGATACCATCTTCATCAAAATATTGTAGCACACCAGCCCAACTGACATCAGAAGCATCAGTACAGATTACCATCATTTTGTTTAGATCTAAAGGAGCCACAAATGGTCCTTCCATTAATAATTTATTAAGCGTTTCAAAACGCTATTGTCTTTATTCCTTTTGCCGCTCCAGATTCCATTTGTTTCTTACTTCGTTTTATTACCATCAGGTAAGGTAATTTCTGAAAACGCCCGTATAAGTGAACGATAAAAATTCACAAGTCAATAATAAGATTCCAATTGTTTACTTGTAGTAGGAAGTGGATACTTTTGGATAGCTTCTAATTTTGAATGTTTTAATCTTTTCCCTTTTTTGATAAATGGTAGCCTAAGAAGTTCAGGGATTCAACTGCTAAATTTAACTTCTTCGGATTGCTTTTCAAACCAGCTTTCTCAAGTAACTTCAATACCTTAACCACCTTATCTAAATGAACGTTTATACTTCCTTCAGGATCTTCTATATAATCTTCAGTAGAAGGACCTTTAACAGCAATATCATCTATAAAATTTATCACATCAGTAGCAACTTCAGTTAACACCGAAGCAAGTATATTCTGAAATATACTCACACTGTTCAGAAACCCCTGTGGTAGAACAGTCTATTTTAACAAACCCAACCGTGTCATAAAACCAGTAGCATCACTTGTACTATGGCACCTGGAGGTATGCATTCTTTACATCAATATAAGTATTAAATGGTGTTCCAGCCAACTCATTTGTTAATTCTTCAACTCCCAACGGGTGAGAGCCCTCTTAGTCAACGAGTTTGTGCAAATCTATCAACATTCTATATGTACCATCAGGTTTAGGAATAAAAAACCACGGATTGACATATATACCATCACACCTCTCTACCTGACTTGTTCTCAATATTTCTAGTGGCATCTCAATAGCAAAAGGTCTTTTATTACCAAGTGGGATAGTTTTGAATTTCCACAGTTTGTGTTCCAACATATTTATCTTAACAGGAGGATGTACTTCCGGATTCAATTTTCCTGGATCTGAAGGATCGGTGAAGAACGCCTTCTTGAATTTGTAAGCAGTTTGTGTTCCAACATATTGATCTTAACAGGAGGATACTAAAAGACCTTTTGCTATTGAGATGCTACTAGAAATGTTGAGAACAGGTCAGCTAGAGAGGTGTGATGGTATATATGTCAATCCATGGTTTTTGACACAGGAGGATGTACTTCCGGATTCAATTTTCCTGGATCTGACGGATCGGCGAAGAACGCCTTCTTGAATTATCAACCGGGAAAGATACAAATTTATTCATATTCACTTCACCTTGTCGTGAACTTTCTTCTTCATAACCAACATAAAATCCATGAGCAGTCATAAAAGCATTCCCAAGTAAAATCATATTTTCATCAGTATGTTCATGAAGAAACATCTTTACAAACAAGTCATGACCAAAAATGGAAAGCATTCCCAGCGTTATACCAAGTGTGTCCCCAGAATCACCATTAACTCCTCCTACCTTAACATCAGCATTTTGAACCTTCAAATTTAATTTCTCAGCCAATTTCGGATTAATCATAGTGTTCCATGCACCAGGATCATATTTGACAAGTACAAATTCTCCATTGAAGTAAGCATAAAATGCTACAGAAGGCTTAATCAAATCCGGGTCTTTTATATCTTTACTGAAAGTTACGAGGCCTCGCGATCACGACTATTGTACCCAATTGACCAACATGTTCAGGTCATAACAATACCTTTTTATTAAACAATCAACTTTTAATTTGAAAACAATACTCTATACTTCCGGGACACAAAATAATCACTCCCTCGTTTCGTTGTTTTCCTAATTCGGATGTAAATTTTGTAACACAAGACCCATCCTTGATATTTTCCTTCCCGCCATTAAACACTAATTTTAGGGCGACCTCTATTGATCCTTTTGTCTTAATTTTTCATGACCTCTTTGGTTATCAATTAACTTTAAATAATTCGTCGCTTTAGTTAACAATTAACGCGAATGTATTACACACCTTTGGTGCCAACAGGTAATGATTTCTACGTCTCTTTACCAGGTAACTCTCTTGAAATTGATCAAACAATGTCAAATTTCAAGCACAAAATCCTCCGCTTTGTCATGGGTTTATCCCAATATTCTCAATACCGGTTTGTATGTTGTTGAATACATCTAACAAATGGGATTCGCGAAATTCCCGCGCTCAACTGTGAAGTGCGTCGAGAAGGTGAAGTATAAATACCTCTTTATAGTAATCCGATTGTTCCTTTATACAGTGCTATTCAGTTCGTTCACCTTAAATTGTTGACTAGACCAGCTAAAGACCAACTTTTCTAAGGCTCCTGCTGTTCAATTTCATTATATACCGAACTTCATCAATAAGAAGTTCCTGCTAGGGACCACCATTAAACTGTCATGTGAGATGAAAACTCTTTTTTCCTGTTGAGAATATGCCAGCTTGTTCTCAGTCATAACTTTTATTTCCGTTACTTTGAGAATGTTGTTTACTTGTGTATAACCGTTTTATTCACAATATTCAACCCAACTCTGAATATATCCTAATCGGCACTAGAGATAGACTAAACATCGAAGACAAGAAAGACTTTTCCTTATTTTGTCAAAAACTCGATCTTTTATATCAAATCAACATCTTTATTATTCTTATTCTAAAATTAACTCTAAAATGCGGACATTTGTTCATATTTAAATCACCTTAGATTATTCCAATAATCTAAGCAATAATAACTAGAAGAAAGTTCTTTGTAGCCCGACGGAATGACAAAAATTTTTTTCTTGTTGATTTCCCGCAGTGTCGCATAAACCACATTTGAGCGTGAAATGTCTCCTTTTACATTTCTATGCGACATAACGCGTATCAAAAATTTACAAAATCAAAATCAAAACAAGGAGTTTACAACTTACGTTATATATTATAAACAATGAAAAAGAGTATACTTAAAGATAATACACTACCTATATTAAATCATCCGCGTCGAGTGTCATTCGCGCCTGAAGTCACCTTACATAAGATTGATTTTGTTAATAAACGAAGGAAAACCATTTCTGGAGATGTTCAATTTATGAGTAGTAGTGATGACGAGGAGGAGGAGGAGACTATGGACTTAACGGGGAAATTTTCTGGGTTTGCTAACTTTCCCCTGATTCATGATCCAGACGAGGAGGAACTTACTGAGAAGTATCCTTCTGAGAAAGTGGGGAGAGAAGAAGCTAGTGAAAGAGTTGTATCTGGTCTAGATCAATATGTGGAAGAGGGTAAAGATATGGAACTTGCTGAAAATAGGTCACAAGATATGCGACTTCTGAGAATTGAAGCAATTGACTCAGGTATCAGGGAAGATGTTGAACAGGATATGGAACTTACTGGTATTGTGAACTTCTCAAGAACTCACCCACAAGATATCAAAGAAAAGACAACGCCTGACATTGATGGATCAATGGATATAACTCAAGAGATGGAAAACGTAATGCAACATATACATCAATTGGAATCTCAACAAAATACTCAAAATGTTTTGGAAGATGAAGAGGAAGAGGAAGCGGAGGCAGAACAAGAAGATATGGAGATGACAGAACCTATAGCTATGATTTCAACACCTAAACTTCAAATCATACCCGATGAAAACTCAGATTCAGATTCAGATTCAGATTCACAGGTGGAATCTCCAATGGAATTAACTCAAGCTTTTTCCTCAATTAATCAACTTGTTCAAACTCAACCAAATGTTGATTCACCCATTGAAGCACATGCTTCTTCAATCAAACCAAATGACATTGCTTCTCCACCAATGGAATTAACACAGGCAATATCAACAATGAAGTCAAACAGCCCAATTGATAATGATGTACAAATATCAAAACCGGTTCAAGATTCTGAAGATAATGCTGAACCATCACCACCAATGGAATTGACCCAGGCGTTCTCGACAATCAAGTCCCCAGAGGGTCAAATAGAAGCTTCACAACCTATGGAATTAACTCAGGCATTTTCAACAATCAAGCCAAGTCAAGATTCCTCACCGCAACAGGATGCAAGTGACAATGTACAACCTTCACAAGCAATGGAGTTAACTCAAGCAACCTCAACAATCAAACCAAGTCAAGATTTAATACTGAAACAGGATGCAAGTGGTGTACAACCTTCACAAGCAATGGAGTTAACTCAAGCAACCTCAACAATCAAACCAATGGCTGAAAATGATATACAACCTTCACAAGCAATGGAGTTAACTCAAACTTTCTCATCGCCAAAGGAGAATCAAAGTGATAATATACTACCTTCACAAGCTATGGAATTAACACAAGCAATCTCAACCATTGAATTCCAAGATGGTCAAATTCACGAAGATGCTGAACCAATGGAATTAACTCAAGCCTTTTCTACAATTAAACCAATAGATATTGCTTCACCGGCTCAAGATAAACTGGAACCTGAACCTGAAAATGTGGAAGTAGATAAACAGGAACCTGAACCTCCAATGGAATTGACTCAAGCGTTTTCATCAATAGAATCCAATCAAGATGATACTGTACAAGCTTCCAAGGAATTGAATCAAATCTCATCAGAACGGGAATACTCACCAACCTTGGAACCAC
Organism: Spathaspora jeffriesii; assembly: GCA_030705235.1. NCBI lineage: Eukaryota > Fungi > Ascomycota > Pichiomycetes > Serinales > Debaryomycetaceae > Spathaspora > Spathaspora jeffriesii. The sequence goes on from JAKTZF010000043.1 coordinate 4,867, forward strand.
CTAATTTTTCGTCAATTAAACAATCAACTCCAGAGGATGAGACTATGGAAATCACTCGGCCAATAGCGACAATACGATCAATTTCAGAACATGAACCATATGAACCGATGATTACCCAACCAATATCACAAGAGGAACACGAACCATATGAGCCTAGGGTGGTTACCCAACCAATTCCAATGCAACCAATTCGACAAGAAGAACATGAACCGTATGAACCTATGGTGGTTAATCAGCAAATCTCTACCATCGACTCCATTCCAAATGCACCAGAAGATGAACCTATGGAGTTAACCCAGCCAATATCTTCAATTCAATCAATTCCACAGGAACGTGAACCACATGAACCTACAGTGATTGCCCACCCAATATCTAAAACTCTAACAATAGAGGAAGCGCAACCCGAAGAACCTATGGAGTTAACCCAACAAATTTCTACAATTCAATCAACAGTAGAAAATGATGAACCTATGGAGTTAACCCAACCAATATCTTCAATTCAATCAACAGAAAAAGTACAGGTTAACCAGCAAATCTCTACCATCCAATCCGTTCCGCGGGGAAATACCCCAGAAGATGAACCTATGGAATTAACCCAACAAATTTCTACAATTGAATCAACAAAAGAAGTAGATGATGAACCTATGGAGTTAACTCAGCCGATATCTTCAATTCAATCGCTCACCCAGGAACAACCCCAATATGAATTCGATGCCAATAGTTCTCAAATAGAAGCCAGTTCCCGATTCGACAGTTCTCGAATTGAAGAACATGTAATCACCACAACCATCCCATTAGCTGAAGTGTCTCAATTAGAATCTGAATCCGAAGATGATTATGATCCAGTTAAACTTTCACAATTCTTGGATGATATCGGGATAAAATTCTATGATGATTCTGAACTTGAACTTAATTCATTTCCTCGATTCAGTTCCGAGACTGATGTTCTGAAAGTGACTGATGTCGATTACATGATGACGATTTCAAAATTACCCTTGCTTTCATTATATGAATTTAGTTGTTCTGAATTGAATAAAAATTTACTTGATTCAAGAAATGTATTTCAAGAATTTAATCAACAAATTGAGATTGATAATCCTGTTATATTTCGAAAATATTACGATTCGGATAATTTAGAACAAGGGAGAATGAGGGAGAGATTGAATTCCGTGAGGGAATATATGAGGTTTATGTCACGGAAAACATGGTATGAGTGGAGATATCAAGCCATCCAGGGATTATTTCAAGACCGGAAACAAAAATATCAGGAGTTGATTAAAGATAAGGAATGGTTAATTCGGGATATTGAACAATTAAGAAGTTTGAAACGGGATTTACATAAATATTTGGATGTGTTGCGTTCGAAATTACTTGATTTAAAACGAATCAAATTGGAAATTGGAAGAATACCTCAGGATGAATTGATGAAATTACTGAATGATTTAAAACAACATAAACTGGAAATGGTGGGTATTTCCGACAAGATTGCAGTCAAGACTAATGAATTGGAACAAATCAAGGAGAAGTTACTCGAGGTGGCAAGTGAAGAGGATAAATTACATCTTCAATTAAATCAAGCTAAAGAAACCGTTGATAAAATAAAATTAAATGATAAATTAGAAGTCACGGCTCATCATCTTACATTCAAACTATTACAACATTTAAACAATTTACAATATGTTAATCAAGAAGATAAATCAGTGGTTCAATTCATATATATGAAGGATATACTTGTTAAATTCTCAAACAATGATGTTAAATTCGAACTTACTGGAACTAACAATTTCAAGAATAAACAATTGTTAAATTATGCATTAAATTTCCCCATTACCGCCAAGACAATCAGCACGAAGTTTATTCAATTTAGAGAATATTATCAGGGATTAATTAAATTAGATCGGGAATTATATTTACTCAATGGAATATATCAAGTTGAAATTTTACCAAATGAAAATATTAAATTCAAAATTGAATATTTTAATTTCCTGGCAAATTGTAAAATTGATATTGAATGTAGTTTACAACTTGAACATTTGGCGAATTATCAGAAATATGTTGTGGCCAAAGGGGAAGTTAGTCGATATAAGCGTGCCACTGATGATGTTTCGTATATCCTTCCTAAGATACATGAATTGTCTCCGATGTTTTCTGGTATTACTCTTGTATGAACCAATGAACATAGCTCACTTGTTAGTTCAGAGAATTAACATAGCTTGGTAATTAGTTTAATTGTTAGACTGTGATCTAACCTTCCTTTCAGTCAGTGAAGTATTAATAGAAAGTATTAAGTATCTAAACTAGTCTGTAAAAACTTTAATGAATTATAATTATACACTCTCTATAGTTGATATTCTTGTCTACACTATATAATTAGTTCAGTTATTAGACTTGTAAACGTTCTAACAAATTCTCTTCGGATCAGATATTAGCACTAATAAAACGAGTATCTACACATGTCTGTAAGATTCAATATTAATAAAATTGTAATTATACACACTCTATAGTTGATATTCTTGTCTTTGTTCATGGAACTAACTTCGCTTCGCTCAGTTCGCCGGTTAATGACTTGCATTTAAGAAAATCGTTGCTCCCAAACATACAAACATCACACATATCCCCCAAACACACAAGAACAATCCCCCATATTTACAAAACCTTTCCAAATTATTCAACTTTGTATTCTCCCCCAATGGTTTAATCAACAAGAATCCAAACAAACCAGGAAGTATGAATGAAATTGATGTGGACCCTGTACTTCCCACAAACGCCAACACATGCGCTAAAGAAGTCACAGTTATCGCGACAAGATAAGACAACACGACAATTATCGTGGTTATTATATAAAATCTCTTGGTTGTAAGTGGGACAATTATTGGATCATGCCCCGCGGTATCTTGTGCACCTTCCATGGGTGTAGTTGATATAAACGATTCATTCTGGGTTGATTCCGTGTCATTCATGGATTCAATATCTGAATGTAATGTGGTATATCCCTGTTGTTCGATATTTTGATCAGCTTTTCTCATTTTAAATTCGGCAACTCCTTGAGTTATGAAATGATATACATGATTCATTGATCCTCGACAGGGATGACATTGTAATGGGAATGATAAACTTACCATTATGACAATACATAATCTACCGATTAATGACGAGATTGAGTTTCTAGGATATAATGTAATAATGTTGCCATTTACTGTAGTTCCAAATGTCAAATACCCGAAAATCCCAACAATGAGATATGATATTAATGCAGTACAGATTGAATTTCGAATAATTATATTTGATTGTCTTGTTTGAGATCCATGTTTGTCATCAGGTTTTAATTCATTAATAATAGCAAACATATTTTGATGACATGTGTAAGCAAATACGAAAATTGGAAATGAACTCAATGTAGATTTAATTGATATTGGACCAAAATAATCAACATGTTTATCTGGAACAATAACATCATGAACGAAATAATGTTCCAATACTAAACAAATCAAATAAACCACCGAGAACAAGGCAAGAAATGACGCATATTTCAAACTATCCAATTTCTTCAAATATGACAAAGGAATAATAACAACCATAAATACCGAAATCCAGAAATTTCTCGCCATTAATATTGAACTTTCCTTGACATTAATTGATTCCATTATTTTCGGCATTAAATCTCCAATAACCACAAGATATGAAACACCCACACCAAAACATTTAATTGAAATTGCAGAATCAAATATTATTGATAATTTAGGATATGTTAATTGTGCCAAACTGAAATATGACACTGAACCACGTTGATTTGTATATTTAGCCACTTTATTTTGTAAATATAATCCAAATGCTGATGTTAAACTTGACCAGATTATAAGTATACATCCAAATAATAACCCATTGGCCTTAAGACCAAATGGCATAGCAAGAATACCTGCTCCTACTATAGTATTTAATAAATTTATAGTACCTGATTTTATAGTAGCTCGACCCATGATTGTATCTGTATCTGTATGTAAATGTATGCTATTGCATTTGACACTTGATAAACAAGATAACTAAGATTGTTGATCAGACAATTTCACAAATGAATGACAATTTTTGTTAATTTTTCTGCTGATTGGGGTAACTACACCAGACATTTTCTAATAATATCTACAGACATTTTCTGATAATATCTACACTTACAACATTTACACTGACAATAGAGTATATAGAAAATTCAAATAACTATATAGATACTACAAACTAATTGCCAACTAAAATATCAACCAACCAATAAGGAATGAAATAAGAATCAATATCAACGCAATTGGTAACGAAATTCCACTGACTGGTTCTTGAGATACAACTTTAGTAGCATCGGCAGCTGCAGCAGCAGCTGCGGCGGCACTTGCACGTTCATTTTCATCTAATTTAGAAGATAATGTACGAACTTGTTGTGCCAAGGATTCCATTTCTCTTTGTAATTCGGGAGAAGCTTGTGGTTTCTTTACTTCCTTAATTTCTCTACTATTATTCAAGATTGGTTCTTGATATACTTTTTCATCGGGTGAAGAAGGAGTGATTGAAGAAGCAGTAGTGCCATGGAAATCATCAACCACCAGATCCTCTTCATATTCATTTTCTTGAATAACTCGATAATTAACTTTTAATTTCTTAGACACCATTTGTGATTTATATCTTGTTTCTAAATTGGCCCAATGTTCTCCAACTTTACTTGAATCATGTAAATCAGGTGCTGGCAACGATACTAATAAAAATTTATCTTTACATTTATAATCAAGGGGTAATTGTTCAGTAAACCCTTGAAGAATCACAGAAATCTCCAATGATTCTCCAGGATTAAGTAACGCAGCATTAGGACGAACACAATATAATTTAGGAGCTGTGGTCTTAACTTTGAATGCCAATGGAGTTGATGTTGGATTGGATAAGGTTAAAGTTTCTGTGGTTTGTTTTTGAAATGAGCCTAGGAAAGAAATTGTTAGTAATCAATCAATCAAGAATGTTGGTTGTAGTTGACATACCTTTGAACTCTAATGAACTTGGAGAGATTTCCATGGTAATAATGACGTGTCTGTTGAAATAAGGATAGGATGAACCAAATCAACAAAAAAAAGGATGTAATTTCAAAGAAAAACTAAACTTGTGACAGAAATATTTGATTTATTTCAACTGTAATAACTTTTGATTCCTTTGCCAAATCTAAACACTATAATTGTCAAGTTGAAATGGTTTGCTTGTCAGAGTTTTTTCTCTTGTTGGCGGGGGGACGTCTTTGTCGTATGAGGAAGCTTATCAAATCCTTTTACCCTTTGGGGGAATAATCTCGAGTATGGGAAAAATCATCTGTTAAATATATAATAGTTTTTCACATGTAACTTAATTCTACCCACGGAATATATTTAAACAATTATACAATTCTTAAATGGAAAAGTGTTCAATACAATCTCAACTTACTCATTCCAAAAGCTAGAGGTAACAAACTTACACACCCCTCTCCAACCATTCCGTTACCCTATTATCATTTCCATCCAATTCAATACCATTAGAAATAAAATAGTTCTTTGATTTTAATTGTTCCTTATCAACATCGTTCTTACTAACCTGTTCTAGACGTGTATATCATGACAAGTGGTAAAGGTTGATTCATTAAGAATTAACTATTTCAAGAATATATTATTTGTTATCTTATAATTCGAGTATACCATGACAATACAAAATTAGTCAAATTGTTGCCAATTCAAAATCGATTCTTTTACAAACTGGACAACTCATACACGAGGAACGTCCTGATGTCCAAATTATCTAACAATTTAACCCAGATTGGATCTGGCACATTGCATATCAAACCCTAACTTATCAAAATCATAACAGAATAGTTCAAAGAAATTTAAAAAGTATCTTGAAGTAGAATAAAGCAACAAACAAGAAGATACTGGTCCTTATTACCATTTGAGAGTAAATGAAAAACTCTAAGCTTTCAGAACAGTCAGCTTTCTACTTGCATTTTCAAAGCTTCAATGGATATTTCGAATATGTTTTCAAACATGGATGATATCTTTATATATATCAACACAAGTTTTACGATTTCAATCGTTAAACTTGTCTTCGAAATATATAATGATGTCATCAATGTATGAAAACATATATCTGGTGTCCATGATCATATTTTCCAATATTTTCCAAATAGTTTCGTTAAAAGACTTCTCCAGTCATATTTTAAAAATGTTTAACGAAAGATAACAGAAATGTGTTAACAATTTCTCAAGGGAGTGGTTCATAAAGCTAAAGTCACTGGTTTTCTGAAAGAGTTGGAAGATATTCAACAAGAATTTCCAGATCAGTGCTCCATCGGGATGTTAATTTTCCAAATCAATACCGTTGTCCATTGCAAATATCTGATTGAACTTTATCCATTGAACTCGTGCATCAGATCTTTATGCTTGTTTATGAGTTTCCAGGGGGTGACTTTTGTGAAATCTGGAAATTCATAAAAGATATGAAAGTGTATCGGTCCAAGCTGCTATAGTCCAAATTTTTAATGGACAAATCATGGAAAAGTGAAGTTTGAAAACAATTTCAGGTAAGAATGATTTCACCTGCTAGTTAAACACATCTCATTCTAAGTGTGTCAGTTTAGATTCTTTATTCTCTATCTATACTTCAAGTTTTTCATCTGAAACTGGATGCGAAAAATCTTCACTTTTAATTAGAATTGATAGCTCTAATTGAAACCTTTTCCTTAATCCATTTAAACTATATTTCACCAACTTCTATTCATTACAGCATATCAAATTTCCAAGTGTTGATTTTCTCAATTCATTTGGCTGTTGTTTATTTTTCAAATTTGTGGTATTTTTCGCAGCTAAATTGAGATAATTTTTGTAGCTATCAAAAACATAATTTCTTTACTGATTCAACCATGCAAAGATCAAGAAGTTGGAAATCATTCAAGGAAAAGATCGATGTTTTTCGTCCTAAATCAGAGCATCATCCTAAACAAACAATCATTGTATCTCATTCAGGAAAAAATGAACACCTGGATGAAGATATTCAAGATATTCAACAATTTCAACATAAGCGCCCAGAGAAAACATTATCAAATCAAAATTTACAAACTTATCATCATTTTTTATCAACAATTTCCCTCCCTGATTCAGAAATAACTCCTGAAGCAAATGAACCAAATGTTGATGAAAGATTCACCAATATTAGATCTCCACCTCCGATTCCAAAACTGGATGACACAGATGTTTGGTGTGGGAAACCAGAAGATTTTGCAACCGTTTTCGATTATGGAAAGGAAAACTTTGATAAGAAACCTGTGACTTTAGATTCATATTCCAAGATCATTTCCAATATTATCGAGGATAATCGTTCTCATACAATCAAATTATATAATGGTGTTCCCTTGACTAAAACTTTACTTTACTTGGATGTTGATGATCAAAGATTAATTAAGAATCATATATCTCAATATAGATTAGATCATGTGGGAACCGCCAAGAAATTCCCATATCAATGGTTTGCATGGTATTATGACACAGAAAATATGAAACGAATTTATAGAACCATTGAAACTGAAATTGAATTATCAGAATTCATATGTCAGGAATTACCCCTTATGAATAAATTTCATTTAATGAAACGAGGACTTGTTCCAAATACCGCGTTCCATATCCATGGATATCTTGTTAATTTAGAATTGAGAAATGTTATTAATGCCGAGTTGATGGTTATATGTTTGTTTATTATGACTCATAGAATTTATGAGTATCAATCAAGTACAGGGATCTCGGGGATTTCATTTAATAAAAAGGATAAATATATTAGAGTTACATTGTGGTTCCACCCAAACCCTAATTCATATGATATTATTAATGAAGTTAAAACTATTACAAAGTTATTATTTTCTTTGATTTATGATTTTGAAATTACAAAAGTTAGACATGTTTCTTTAGTTAATAACGATACTGGTAAAATCAAAATTATTGAATTAGGTAACTAGATATATACTTAATAATCATCACCTCGGGTGACAACTTCTTTCTTATGTGGATGTAATAAAATTGTATGTTCAAATTGAGCAGTATAACTCCCACGTTTATCAACCAAGGGAGCATAATCTTCGACAATCCCAGCTCTAACCAATTGATTCAAGGCAAATAAATATTTATCTTCACCTGTACGTTCTAAATATCTTCTACACCAAGGTAATGTACCAAAATTAGATTTAATATTATCCAACAAGATCTTGGCTCGTTCAGATGGAGCACGAAGATTGGCAGCTTCGGCATTGTAAGCATAATGAGAACATTCACCCTCGGTTAAAACATATCCATTCCCAGTAGATCCAAAAGTTTCAATGGCAAATGTTTCACCTTCTTCCATCTTGGTCATATCTCCATTAGCCACAATAGGTACGGTTTTCCCTGAATGAATTAAGAAATCTCCAATATTATGACCATTTAAATTCCTAATACATTTCACAGGATAAAATTTCCCATTTTCTTCAACTTCATAAGATTCCATAACTTCTTGAATAGCAGCACCAATATCATTTAATCTAACATCAATTCCCGATTCCTTAACCCCAGTATTAGTAGCTTCTTTGACAGCTTGTAATAAAGGATTATATTTCCCAGTTTGTTCAAAAGTCATTGTAAATGCCGAATCACAAATATGACCATTCACATGGACACCAATATCAACTTTCATAATATCATCTTGATGTAATACAGTTTTATCTCCAGTATTTGGAGTATAATGAGCAGCAACATGATTCAAACTTAATCCAGTGGGGAACCCAATCCCAGCTTCTTTAGTATGGACATTCCCAGAATATGCCCTTACTGAATTCTCAATCAAATCCGCGATTTCAATCATGGACATCCCAGGTTTAATACTACTTTGAGCCTTATGACGTACTCGACGATGGATCTCGGCTCCCTTTCGGAAATCTTCCCATTTGGAATTAGATTGATTGTCCAAGTATCGAAGTTCTTCCGAAGTGGTACGATGGGAATTAACATCAAGGGGATATTCTTGCCATTCTCCCTCAGGGAAGATATTATCCGGATATGAGGAATCAATTGTGGTTAACTTTTTCTTTTTCTTTTTGTTAGCTTTCTTCTTCTTGGTAGCATCGGAAGTTGTTACTTCAGGTTCTGGACTTGGAACAGAATCATCAAGGGATAAATCTGCAACTTTCACTTCAACAGGTTCCACTGTAGTGGTTGGTTCAACTTCAGCAGGCATAATGATAAAGAAGAGATGCAAGAAGTAAGGATTGAAAAAAAAAAGAAATGCTTGAAAAAGTAACATTGTTAAGCGTGATATGATTGTAGTTAGAAATGGTTCACTTTTGTTTATTCGACAATTTAATACTAATGGATTGTTTATTGCTTCAATAGGCAATCCAGAACCTCAATATGAAAATACAAGACATAATGTAGGCCATCGAATTATGAACCAATTGATCAACACCTATTGGACCAGTCATATATATCAAGATAATAACCTATACAAATCAAAGAAATATCCTAATGTCTTATTACTCAAATCAACTGGATATATGAATCTTCAAGGGAAACCAATCTCTCTGAATTTCAACAAATATAGAAAACAATTTCCTCAACTTGTAATCTTACATGATGAATTACAATTAGAGTTAGGGAAATATCAAATAAGGAAACCAGGGACAAGTGCTAGGGGACATAATGGATTGAAATCAATTAATTCATATTTGAAAAATGATTATTTGAAATTGGGGATTGGAATTGGAAGACCAAATGACAGACAAGATGTAACTGATCATGTGTTATCGAAATTTAACCCTCTGGAAGTTGAAATTATTGATTTTGATATCATTCCGAAATGTGTTGAACAGTTGGAAAAGTTGATTCAAGAGGATTTGAACAAGAGTTGTATATCTGACAATAAAAGTTAGAGTTATTATAGATACCAGTTAGACGAAGCACTATTAAATATTGTAAATAGACTGTAATATAAAGTATAGTTATGTCCAGCTGTGAAGTAAAATTTCAATCGGATACCAGGAAAGTCCAGATCTGGTACTAATTAAAAAGTACAAGTATACTTTAATCAACTATTGATATTCAAACTGTACTAATCTACTCCTTGTTTACCTAGCTTCTATAATCATATTATACATTCAATCAAATCAATTATACAAAATTAATTATACAAGAGTAGAAATACAAACGTCTTAATCACTCCTTATCTCGAAATAAAACCTTATTGAAATTCAACATCTTTCCCTCAATCTTACCTCTCATACCAGGAGTTCCATTTCCTCCATTTATCAAATTATTAAAATCTGGAGTTCTTAATAAATTCCTGGCAGCAGCAGCACCAGGAGATGGAGTAAAGAAATTCACATAATCATTCATATTAAATCCAGTAGGTGTCAATGTTAATCCCAGTGATGGTAATCCTAACCCCTGTCCCCCACTCATGGCACTTAAAAACCCACCTGGGGTGAGTTTCAGGGAGGGAGTGTCTCTATTTATGTTACCGGCACGTTTAGGAGTCACTGGAGGAGGTTGTGTATTAGTCAGATTTGAAATTGTAGAACCCGCAGATACTGGAGGTAATGGAGCAAGGAATTGTGGAGGTGCTGGAGGTTGCGACGACAGACTAGGTCTATGCATCGACGCTCTAGGCGTTGATAATGCATTGGTTTGATAATATGGTTTGGCAGGTGATGGAGATGTGGCCAAGTACATTAACAAATCTGCCCCCTCAGCATCATTATACGCACCCCCAGGTTGTTGTTGTTCCAGTTTGATTGCAGCACCATTGACTTGGATTCGAGTTAACATTTGATGACGTTGAGTTGGGGTTCTTAAATCAGTATGAAGTTCTTGTTTTGCCAACGGAGGAGTAGTAGCAATAGCAGCATTTTGATTTGGATCAACTTCATTGGACATGTCAAGTGAAGGTTTTAATGCATGTTGTACAGATGTTTCCTTAGGACTGATTTCTTGTAATACCATTTTCACTCTTGGACTTGATTTCTTACGTCTCTTTAATGGAGAATCATCCAAATCCATAGTTGTAGCACTATCACTATGTTTCAAGGGAGATGAGGCAAGATAAGTAGCTGTAGGTGTTCTAATATGAGTAGGACTTCTACCACTTGGAGAATATAAATCCCTGGTATTATCCAATGAGTTATAAGTGATGGGACTTGATGATGGGAAATTCTCCCGAATTGGAGAAATATCCTTGGTAGTCGACATCATTCTTTTCAAAGGTGACGATCGATTTAATTTGGATTGAGGCGTAGTACGAATATTTGTAGGTGAAAGTGATTGCTTTGCAGTTATGCTGGCTTTAGAAAGTTTCTTTTTCAATTCCCGAGCTATTTTCTCTAATTCTGCCTTTTTCAACGGAGTCTTGTTAAGTTTGGAATGGGCCGTGAGTGTTGTTGTGGTGGTGGTGCTGGATGTGTCCGGTATTTCCATCGACATGTTGCTATCGGAATATTCTTCATAAATGGTATTTTCTATCATGGCTGAAGGTGTCATTCGTTATTGAACAATATGAAAGTAATAATGCTGGTAAAGGGTGTGACTTGAACAGAAAACAAACTGGAAAGATGGTTAAGTAGAAACACAATGACAAGTGGTTGATATAATTTATTTCAATTTGAAATTGACAGGCGTCGTCTTAGTACGAGGGAAACAATGAAAGACGAGTATTTAGCACAAATAAATACCCAATTAATCTCAATCGAGTAATAATTATCAAATAAAGAAACAAAGTAGTTGATCTTTGTGTGTTAAATTCCTTCACGAAACGATGGTTGTAGATTATAAAAGTATAATATATTCTATACGAATTAACTACGTGTTGTGTCGTTTCAACTCCTTCGATGGGAAAGGAGTCTTCTAAAATAATAGAAAAAAAAAAGAAAATCTTTACACGCGTGTAATTTAAAACAAGCATAAATTGCATGCGGTTCATTTGTCCCAATTGGGAAAAAATCAAATAATCAAATAACTACCTCGCTACCATTAACCACAACTTGCACACATTATTATCAGGCGGTTAATAGTTTTGTAAATTTTAATATATATTAAATGCCAAAAAAAAGACAGATACTTCTAGATCAAATTTAGAGTTTACAAAATGGATAGTGATTTCCGTTGCTTTACTCTAGTAGAAGTATAGTCGAGTGATGTCAAGTATAAGTCAAAGATTAAATCTTTCCTTTTGTTGTGTCTAAATATAGAAGAGTTATTCAAGACTCCTGTCTCTCAAACTTTTTCTTGGCAATATCCCCAGTATCTACACTGAAGAAATAGTCAACTCTGGTCCAAATTGTTACAAATTTTGAACATGTCTCGGGATTTGAACTAATTAAACTTCTCTAATAAAATAGCCGAGCCCCGGGTTATTTCTCCTCGATAGAATTTTTGAAATTTTTCTTTCGCAGGTAATATCTGAGAAGTATCCAAGCTCAACCGGCGTTCACATGGTTGGTAGTTCAAGCGGATAAAGTTCAAAATCAATTGCATTTCCATTCTGGGAAGTTCTAGAATTGTCCCTAGATGAAAGATTATGGAAACTTATCCTATAATACTGAAATTTCCAAATGAGATAATAGTTCAAATCTTCAATGTCCTAAACCAAGTCGATGTTCTCCTGTTAATGAAAGTAAACAAGATGTTATATAGTTTGGGACTTCCTAAATTATACCACTCAATATATCTTAATAACAGCGAGGAATGTACTAAATTATTTATTTCAAGTGATACATATACACCATTTTACATAAAATATACCATTGCCAATTCCATGATTAGTTTTGTTAGACAGGTTCAAGAGATTCAAGATAGTTCAAACATTCACTTAATTAAAGAAATTGTCATTAATAGCTTTCCACCAATTGTTTATCGAATGATAAGAACATTACTTCCATGTGCAATTACAACTCTTGAATATGAAAGTGACTTGTCGAAATTTACCATGTTTGATATATTGGATTTAAGTGCCATGGAACTTAATATTCAAAATGTTATATGTTTTAATGATCATGTCGCCGATATCAACTACTCAATTAAACAATTATCCATCACGAACATATTTGAATTTAGTCTATTGAATATAATTCCTAAATTAAAAGGATTGCAATCAATATCTTTAAGTCCAGTTACAATTGAAATACTCAATGAGCTTAAATCTAGAGGTATTTCCAAATTAGAAATCAAGCAATTATTTTTAGAGAATTGTTCAATCTCAGGAACAAACTTGTACTCTGAATTAAATGATCTTTTCACACTTGATACAATTGAAGTATTTGGATTTACTCCGTTTAGTCGTTCTGAATATACTGACTTGGAATGTGTAATTGAACAATTACTGAAACTTAAAAGTTTGTTTATTTATGGAAGATCAAATAGTTTTGAACCAGTAATTCCTGTATTACCTCGCAATAGTTTGTCATTTTTGTGTCTCCATGATATTGCAACCTTGTTCAAACATGAAGCAAAGTTATTTGATTACGTTCAGCTTATGGAATTCATAAAACATCAACAGAATTTAATCACTTTGTGTATACTGGATACTAATTTCCATTATATGGGAAGTGAATGCATACATAGAGTTTACAGTTATGATATTGAAATGACATATACTAGTAAAGTTAGAAATTTGCATTTGATTGAACAACTTTTACAAGAAAATCAGTTTCCTAAATTGACTAGAATTATTTTGAATGATGTTTTTTATTTCATCAAGAGACCACAGTCAGGAAATAGAGAGATTATTCCTGGTAGTGGCGAATGGAAAGTTAAATTGTTTGAATCTTTTGTGGGGGGCGCGAGATTTTCGTGTGTGAAATCCTGATCTTACAACGTGCAAATTTACTATCAAGGATAAAGCCAAAATTAATTGAATCGCCATTGTGTATTTGGATTTTCCAGAGTTTAAGTGTAAATAGACTATGGAAGAAAACACCCAACCTAAAAGTATATATTCTCTATTTTTGGAATTTCCAGATGATATTGCTAACAAAATTCTCGGTCTCCTTAACCAGGTGGACATTCTCCTGTTATTGAAAGTAAATAAACAATTGTATAGTTTAGGAGTTGAGAAATTATACCATTCAGTATATCTTAACAATGAAGGTGACTTTCCTGATTTGGCTATTTCGAGACATATCAATACTTCCTTTTGCATGAAGTATACAATCGCCAACTCTTTTAACAATTTCATTACAGATATCAAAGATAGTTCAAATATTAACTTGGTGAAGGAAATAGTGATTCTGGGATTCCAGCCGATAGCATATGCAATTATATTGACGCTATTTCCTTGTACATCTATTATGCTTGAATATGAATACGATTTGTCTGGATTTACAAACCTTGATACATGGGCTATAGATGAGATTTATCCTTACATGTGTAAGGATAAGCGCCATTTGACTAGATTTGTAACCCTTGATATTCTGTGTGTAAAGGGGATGCAGCTCAATATTGAAAATTATAGGTTTTTTAATGAACAAGTGCTCGACTTTAACGATTCGATTAAGCGTTTAGTTATCTCGTATGATTTTGATGCTAATTTGCTGCGAATAATTC
>JAKTZF010000044.1:0-19315 GCA_030705235.1 Spathaspora jeffriesii
ATACTCATTCATTCATTCATTCATTTATTCATTGAGTATGCCTTGACTCTATCCATTTACTATTTAAGGAAGTTCCAACTAAATTTGCAACCTTTTAGTTGATCATGCTGCATCTTCATTTTACTTGGCATACTCATTCATTCATTCATTCATTTATTCATTGAGTATGCCTTGACTCTATCCATTTACTATTTAAGGAAGTTCCAACTAAATTTGCAACCTTTTAGTTGATCATGCTGCATCTTCATTTCACTTGGCACATTCCTTTGAGTGTGTCCATTTACTATTTTAGAAAGTTCCATACATGCCAAAATATTAAACCAATAAATCAAAACCCGATTCCCAACCAAAGTCGACGTATGGTAAAATTGTTCCATATTTCTAGTGTTTCAAATCCGATTAATTTCCCTAGTTTGTTTCATTGTTTTGTTAGTTGTCAAAGGGTAGCAATAGCTACGGTAGGTATCCACCTACACCTCACCCTGATTGAAAAATACAATTTATAAGGCCAAATGACTGATTCCAACCAGGATTCCAATTGCCGAGTACCGTCCTTGCAGTGAGTGAACCATTGTTAAGATAGATCAACAATTTCCAACATGTCCTTTATTACCAATGATTTCCCTTGTCAAATTGATTTTTATTGTCTTCTTCTTTGTCTTCTCCATCATACTCTTTGATTTTTACTAACTTCTCTCAATAGTTCCCTTGTTCCAACTTATTCACTATTCAAATATTCATGCATTTGTTCCAAATTATTCACTATTCAAGTATTCATTCATTTGTTCCAAATTCATCATTATTCAATATCCATTCCTTGGTTCCTCATTAATTATTATTCAATATCCATTCCTTTATTCCTAATTCAACATTATTCAAATATTCATTCCTTTATTCCAATTAAAATTCATCAAAATATTCCAATCTCAAAGTTTACAAATGCCAATCAATACAATTCAAATTCACAATCATTTTCAAATGTTTTATTTCAATCAGTGGTTCTTCTACTATTCTTCTTCTTTTCTTCTTCTTTTCTTCTTCTTCTTTTCTTCTTTTCTTCTTCTTCTTTTCTTCTTTTCTTCTTTTTATTACTAACAATTTTTATCTTTTTTTCAATGGTTTTCAGTTGGTTAATTGGACTAGGAGAAAGTTGTGAAGTCTTACAATTGGATTTCACCTCATGCACATATTTACAGGACACATCATGGTCAGGAGCTTTTGGATGAATGGTTGGTTTTCAGGATTTTGGTCAATCGAGGTATTTTTCATGAAGGTTATCACAATTTATGGAGGTGTAGCCATACTTACCAGTGGCTTATTGCTAACCGGAGACAGCAAAACAAAACATGATTCGAACAAAGGAGATTGAAAGGAAATGATTCACTTTAAATATGGAACAATTTTACCATATGTTGATTTTGGTTGGTTATTTGGTTTTGGTTTATTGGTTTATTATTTTGGTGTTATGGTGCTAGTTATATTAGTTTTTATAATTTATATTTTAATTTATTAGTTTTATATTCTTTAAAATTTTAAAAAATCAGTAGATTAACTCTAAGTATTGTTCAAAGTGAATATAGAAACTGGGTCTCTACACTAGTTCTTGCAATTTCTTGGACAATTGAGAATGTTCATGTCAGCAATAGTTGTAATATAGTTAACCACATACCCATAATCTTCACCCATGGCATACAAACCATATCCCATGTATCCACAAAATTTCACAATACTGACCAATAAATGCAATGAATGTGTATTCACTTTAAGTTACAAAGTAACAATTAACATATCGATTGTTCTAATCCCTTAACATCGTGATTAAAATGTTTGTTTCAGTATGAATAATGTTACATGGGGATTCTAATCCATTGACTTTATTCTCCAATTTTGTTGACCAGTATACTCTTGTTTTGTGAGATATCTTGTACCAAACAGCAGGTTTGTTGCATTCTTTTAAATGAATTATTGTGACTCCGACAATGCTATTACTAGCTGAGTATAACTCGCGACCATTGGCTCAGTTGACCTAATAGAATGGAACATTCTTATGGATATGGGAATCGAATAACGGTATTTCGAAGATGAAACCCCTTCATTTGGAAGAGAGTTATGCTGAAATATTTATCGGGAGAGCGTTGTGGGTTGTTCTCGAGATCTTGAACTAATTGATAGTCCACTCAAATCAATATGAATCCTATATAGATGTCTTGGAGTAAAACTGTTTCATCCTGCATTCTTAAACTATCTTGAAGTCTAGATCATGATCAAGGACGTTATTAAAAATTCCTCCCATTAAAATTAAATGTATAATCAGTCATTGTTAGGCAACATTCACAGGTCTAGATTACGCTGTCGATGTTAGAACCAAACTTCCATCTAACAACTTCAATTTGGGATTATACCATCAGTCGTAGGACATACCTACAACAACTTTGAATACAGTCATGTATATCGTTTTTAGGATGTTGAATTATCTTTTTATATATTGCAACAAGTAGAATCTCCATATATCGTGCTGAAGCAGCGTATTACTGATTTGCTCCAATTGCCCAATTCACAACCTCTTTGGCCTTGAAAAGTTCAAGACTTCCTGCATGTAGAAGGATAGGTCGTGTGGATGTTCCAATTATTAACTTCAGTTCACTAATTTAAGTTAGAAGGTTTAAATCATTGAAGCAACTTGATTTTGCAATCTTTCAAGGGAAATGTTTCAATTATATAGTTTCATTCATGGTCTGTTTATGGTTCTAGCTATTGATCTTAACATCGTTGAATAAGAAGATTATTTGAAAAATTCTACTAGATTATGTTGAAAGATTTTGCATCATGATTGAGTTATTTTTTTGCTGATTGCCTAATTGGGAAGGTACCGTCATCCAGAAAACAATAAATTGATATTAGCAACACCCCTGGAATTTAATCACCGGTCTCAGTAGTGTTATTTTGATTGTTGGATGTGAGTTGGTTATTCAAAATCAGATTTAGTCATCCGAACTTATGGACCTCAAAGAAAGCGCATGATACCTAACAAGAATTAACATGATTCGTTTCAGAACTTTGAGAGCTTTTTCTGGTTGCCTAAATTCATCATGTATAACTAATTCAGACAATCAACCACAATTATGATCTCCATTATGACAGTCTATTACAGCAGAACCTTCATGTATTGCCCAACCCATTACACTACAAGATATCGCAATTCTTTGACTTGCTCCTCTAGCAGCCGAAGTTAAAGTAATTTCATTGGGAGTGTCTAGTATTATAATATCTTACCATAAATCTTTATTATAACAAAATTGAAGTTATTGAAATTCTAAATTGACTGATTTGTCGATGTTCCCAATGTTTATAATCACTATTTCCGATGATGTTATTAGCTACATCTTCCAAAATTTAAACCAAAACCAAATGAATTTGTTAAGATTAGTCAACAGAAGACTCTATGACTTGGAAAAGTATGAATAATTTTGGTCACATGGTTTGAAATACTTTGCCCTTGGAGGTTTGAAGCCTTTCTTCCCGTCGGTCAGAAAAATAATGTCACCTAGAGTTTGAAAAAAAATAATAGACTGTATGAAACATAGTTCGAAAATTATTTTCCTTCTAGTTTGAAAATAAATGTTGCGCTAGTTTGAAGAAAAAAATATAGAGTGTATGGTTATTTCATTACACTTCTCCAACAACGAGGTGAGTCTCTATTTTGTAAGTGTTTAGTCTTACTGAATACAGAGAGATTCGAGGATATATCAGTTAGTACTCAACCGCATCGCTTTATATTTGTTTTCGAAAACTAAGGCAATATCTCTTCAGCTAGGCTATTCAGTTTAACCCAGAATAAGCAAATCGGTACTTATACGAGGTAGACCTGAAGAAATAAACCAATCGAAGGAAATATATTGAAATATGCTATTTCTTAATATTATCTCGATGTGTAAGTTTCTCTGGGAAAAGTAATTGATGTGGTGTCGGATTAATAATATAACCCTTTCTATAACCTGAGATTTACATAACGTATTGTAATTCATATTGAGCTGTATCAAAGGACTCAAACACATTTCCTCGGAACCTAACCTTGATTGTTCATTTGTCAACACGAGGTAAGCGAACGGGCATCTCTTGCATGTGATTGTGAATCATTCGCGGGGCACATTAATTCGCATGTGAAGTGACAACAAGAAACAATTTCCCCAGTTATTATGGTTATATGAATGAGGAGAAATACCAGTGCTTCTAGATTTAAATCTATATATTGCGATACATTTCCTTGCTTTGTTTAGGATTGAAATCATCAAGTATGATTAGTTTAAGAGGACTTTATCTTATTTTAAGTATCCCTGTGAAACTTCTTTATATTCTTGTGAAATATCCCATATTTGGTGGTATAAATGAAAAATTCCGATGTGATTTAATTAATTCTTTGAAAATTCAATTATTTCGAGGTGCATTGGCAGTACCTGTACGAGATAGTGCTATTCTTTGTATACTTTCAAATTACTTCGTTATTAATAAATTATTAAAATCATTACATCCAAAATTAACAGAATTACCAAATTATGGTATTAGATTTGATCAACAAAGTTTTTGGTTAGTTAAAGCTCCACATCGTAGTAGAAATGATCCAATATTAATTTATTTACATGGTGGAGGTTATTATTTCGAAACTGTACCTCCACAATTAGAATCAGTATTAGCAATATATCATTTATTAAATCCTGACAAACGAAGAAAAGTATCTATACTTCATCTTGATTATAAACTTGCATCTCAGGGATATCCTGTAGCTACACAAATGTATCAATTGGCTGAAACTTATGCTAGATTAGTTGCTGTTGGTAATGATAATTTCATTCTAATGGGAGATTCCGCTGGTGGACATTTAGCCATAACATTTTTACAATATATTCGTCATTCATATGCTACATCTCTGCCATCTCCTACAACCCTAATCTTTCCTAAAAGTGTGGTTTTAATTAGTCCCTGGTGTAAAATCATGCCTGAAGATCATCAATTTCAACCGGGGAAATCGTATTATGATAATGATAAGCGAGATGTGATTCAATTCCATATATTCCGAGAAGAACATCGACATTGGGATATTATGGGTGATACTGATCATCAAGCCCTTATTATATCTCCTGGTAACCATCCATATAATGTCAAGGATTGGGATTCAATTCCAACTTTGAATGATGAAGGATATCATGTGTGTGTGATTGTAGGGGAACATGAATCGTTTAGAGATGATGTGTTGGAATGGTGCAAGTATGCGTTGAAATGTCCCTTGTATGATATGGATCAACATGTTGATTCAGGAGGGGTGCTTGATGTAAAGAAACATGAATATGTCAGGGATGAACCAGGGAAGAATACTGTCAAGGTTTATGTAGAACCTTGGGGAGTTCATGATGCCGTGTTTTTCTTTGAGAATCCTATACTTCGGAAGTTTAAACATAGAAATAGAGTGGTTAATATTGATGAGTTTGATGACAGTGAGTTTTTTGGTATTGTCAGGGTTGTAAAGTTTTTAAATGATACATTGGAGGTGAAGGATTATGAGAGTATGAGTGTGGGGTTGAGTTACCTGCTGAGTTATCAGAGTTATCAACTGAGCATTCAACTGAGCGATAGCGAAGTTGATAGTGCTCCTCGTAAGACCCTACAAAACTCTGAACGAAATTCTGAACCAAACCCTGAGGTATAGCGAAGGTTGAGTTGTTCTTACTATCAAGTAAGCTCAGTTGAACTATCAGCTGATATACTTACACTACACTATACATATTATCAACTTCGCTATCGCTCAACCAATTACTTAGAAGTAAAATGTATAACATATATATAACAAAAATATAAACTATCAATTGATAATATGTCTCCCTAACTGTTTGCAAATCTATCTTGTTTTATTCTTCATAAATTTTCTTCCTTAGTGAACTTACTCTGTATCTTAACTTACATCTTTCATGAGTAGAGCATATTTTGACTTGGTATTGTGTTACATTCTGAATGGAGCTCTGAGCTTGCTCCCTTCGTAGACTTAATCTCAGAGTTTGTTCGTGGGCTTCAATCTCAGAGTATGCTCACTTCGTTCGCGGACTTTATTCTCACCGAGTAAAGCTCAGAGCTCAGCTCACTTCGTGAGCATCGCCTTCGCTCGCTCACTCACTTAACTTCGCTATCGCTCAGATAAGTTCGTGGCTCAGCTAAGTTCACCATCAAACGCCTGTTTCATCCTAGCAATCTTAACCAACGGACTCAACACCGAAACATCATCACTTTCCAAAATAAACTTATCCCCCAACAATTCATCGGCAGTGGCCCGTTTATTAGAATCAACTTGTAAACACCATGATAAAAACAGTTTAATATCATCACTTAACGCCTCAGGTTCTTTTAAACTTGGAGTTCCATTTGTTGCTATCAAATATAATGCTCTTAATGGAGTCTCATTCAAATATGGTGGTTCTCCTTCAATCATTTCAATCATCATTATCCCCAAAGACCAAATGTCAACTTTAGGGCCGTATTCCTTTCGGGATACAACTTCAGGGGCCATCCAATAAGGTGTTCCTACCATTGTTGTTCTTTTTAAATTAATTTCATTGATTTGGGCACAAAATCCAAAATCGGTCATTTTAATATTTCCATCGATATTAAGTAAGATATTATCACTTTTAATATCACGATGGATTACTCCTTTGGAATGTAAGAATTTTAAACCTTTAAGGGTTTCTCGACATACGGCTCCAATTTGTCCCTCGGTCATTACTGAATGGGTTACTATTTCCGTAAGTGATCCTCCTTCCATATATTCCATAACCACCCATAAATCACCTTTTACAAGGTATGAATCAATGAAATTAACAATGTTTGGATGTTTGCTTCCCTTCATGACTAAGATTTCATTGATTATAAGTTCCTTCTTTGGTTGTTGTTCTAAATTCATTTGTTTTATCGCGACGGTGTTACTTGGATGGGATTTTTCATGTGCTATATAGACACCTCCACTTGCACCTTGTCCGATTTTAAGAAGGTCGGTGTATAATTCATTAGGATTCCCCGGAGAACAAATTGATTGAAGTTTGGTTATTATTTGTTGATTCTTTCGTTTCTTTTCTTCACGTTTCCGTTGAGCTAAGATTGCGGCTTGTTTGGGATCACGTACAGGTATCAGTTTTCTAGTTTCTGATGGTTTTTGTTGTGGTTCTGATTCACCTAATACATTATCAAGGGCTTGTTTAGGGGTTGATTTAGGAGTTGGTGCATGTGGTGCTTGATGGAGTTCATGTGGAGTAGTAGCTTGTGGAGCAGGTGCTTGTAATGGAGGTGGTGGTGGTGCACGATGTGCCTTGAATTCATTTCGTTGTTTAGGCATGGTTTTAGTTTCAAATTTGGCAACTTGAGCCACAGGTGCTGTGGTTGATCCTTGAGGTGGTACTATATGATTTGCTAAATATTCAGAATGTGATTTCAGTTTGGGGATTTTTGGAACTGGTGGTATTGGACCTTGTGGTATAAATTTATCTTTCTTTGATCGAATAGATAATGAAGAAATTGATCTTCCCATTAATTTTACATGTGAATCTGGAGTTCTTGGTGGAGTTTCTGGAGATGCTGGAGGTCTAGGTGCTGGTCTACTGGGAATAAATTGACTTTCATAATGAGAATTGGGGGTTTTCAGTTCATAATGTGATGTTGGAGTTTTAGGTTGGGTTAATTCAAATGAAGAATTTGAAGGAACAGGACTATCGGAATATCTTACAATCAGAGGACTTGAACTTTCATTTAACCAACTATTATCTGTTTTCTCTTCAAATTGGAATTTCTTAAATGCATTATCATCAGCATTTGAATCTTGATAGAAGGCAACAATATCCATAACTGCTTGTGGATGTTGTTGTTGTTCAACTTTAGTTATACCACTGGCACTTAATAATTTCTCCCATTCTATAGGTAATCCAGTATATGATCCATTATCATCAACACCTACATGAGCAACATGTTTTGCATTAAATGGAGTACTTATTTTCATATTTATTTCCGGGGATGTAGGAGTTGAACCATTGGAAGGTTTTGATTTGAACATTGATGAAAATACATGTCGAACTTTCCCAGATTTCTTTTTCTTAATCGAGGGACTTGAAAATGTACTTGTATGGCTTGAAAATGTACCTGTTGTATGTGCACCTCCAATTGATAACAGTGGGGAATCGCCTTTAAAAGTAGATTGTTGTTGAGTGAATTTAAGTGAATGAGGTGGGATAGGTGTTATAGCTGCTGTTTGATGTGCTGATGTACCTTGTGAAGGGGTTATTGTTGGTGGAGGAGGTGCTGGTCTTGGATGAGATGTAATAACTACTGTAGCATTAGATATTGTTCGATTAGGTAAGGAAGGTGTATCAGATTTTGGAGTTGCAGTATGAGGAGTTGCTAAAACAGGTATATCTTCTTCTGTACTGGTTGTACCTGTTCTATGAATACTTCCATGAAGAAAACTACTTGTGGCCACCGTATTCCCACTTGATCTGATATCATTAAATTCTTGATTGAAAATATTATCAATATCTGCTCGAGGGGGAATTGGTTGACTATTGGTACTAGATATACTTTCAACACGACTTGAATTTCTAGGATCAAGAATTGAATGGAATCCAGAAAGATCTCGTGAAGGTTCAGGTAATGATGTAGAATCACTTAATAGTGTATCATCTTGTGGTTCCATTATTGGTGTTGATACAAGGGAGGGGGATTCTCGTTGAGGATGACGTTTTGGAATGGGGATATCTTCAGGTTCAGAAGCTGCAGTTAAATCAGCTAGAAGGGATCGAATTGGTTTGGAATGGATTTGGGTTGGTTCTTCTGGGATTTCTACTTCTGATTTGGTTAGGGAGTTTACATTTAATGTTGCTGGGATTCGAGGTGGCATGCCTTTGATTGGGGTGTTTGATTCCTCTAAATGTTCATGAACTGGTTCTTCACGAAGTATTGTTTCATCTGCTTCATCTACTTCTTCGTGTACTTGTGAGTGTTCTTCTTGTTCGTGTTCTTCTTGTTCGTGTTCTTGTACTTCTTCTTCATCTTGTACTTGTTCTTCTTCGTGTTGTACGTGCGCTTGGTCGTGTTGTACTTGCGCTTGGTCGTGTTGTACTTGTTCTTGGTCATGCTCTTGTTCTACTTCTTCTTCCTGCCCCTTCTCCTGTTCAACTTCCTCCTCTGGTTCCTCCTGTTTTTCAACCAGTTCCACGTTTTCTTGTTCAACTTTCTCATTTACAACTTGATTTATTTCCAGAAGTCCATTATATTTATCACCAGGAGAATTCCCTGCTTGTTCAAACAATTTTATTCTTTCATGAATAGGAGAACCCAATTTCATATTATTCAAAGGGATTTGTGGGGCTACTGTATCTTCCATATTTATCTGTCTGTTGTAAGTGTTGTTAATATATGCGTGGGTGGGGTTGTTTTGATTTTTTTTGGTGTTGTTGGTGGCTTTTTTTTGGTCTATAAATGTCGTTTGTCAGGGACAATATATGAAATAGGGAATGTAAATGTAAGGGTTACACTTAAACTAGTATGTGTCAAGGGTATGGTTGTTATTGTTGATGTTGTTTTTAAATCACCGTTTTTTTTGAAAAAAATGTCGGGTTAAAACTTCAAGTTAAAGTTTGTGTCGTTTTTTTTTTCTGTTTTAAGTTTTTTTTTTATTTTTGTTGATTTTTATTTTTATTTTTATTTTTTAAGATTGTTTGATTATTTAAAATTGTCGCGCAGAGGAATGTCGTTACAATGTCGAGGAGAATATGTGATACATAGTTATTGGGTTAAAGTTTAACCTTGATCAAGCGTATATTAGGTGGCTTTTCTTATATATTAATACGGAATTGTCCATTATCCAGAAACCAGAAGGTATTACCGAGCAATTGTTCAAATGTCTTGTCTATACATCCAATGTGTTCACATTTACTCTCTATCTTTTCTTTCCCTTAACTTCAAAATAAACTGGATATTCATCAAATAAATATCCATTTTTATTTAGATACAGTAATACAAATTGTCTGATTGTAGATACTCCTCCAATTGAATGAATACCTCTACCTGTAACCACCAGAACTTTCAGAGAAGCCAATGATCCAAACTTATCTACATGTCCATGATGTTCTCGATATTTAATTTCTTGATCCCACCAATGTTCCAATACTTTTTTCGTTAATTCACTTGCTTGAGCAAGAGTGAAATTATGTAAATCAATTTTACCAGTTTGTAAATATTTATTAAATTGTTGTTGTTGTTGTTGTTCCCAGGTTTCAATTGTAGGTGTGGTTGGTCGTGGTGTAGACCTCCCAGATGTAGATTGTCTAGGTGTAGACCACCCTGATTGTGTTAGATCAGGTGTTGGTTGTCGTGGTGGTAATGTTATTTTAATGGTTGGTTTATTTGGGTTCTTGATTAATTCACTAGATAATTCAATGACTTTATATACATCACCTTGAAAGAATTCAACAGCATGAATTAACAATTGTTTATCAAGAGTTTGTAATTGAGGATTACTATTATAAAAATTCCATAATTCTTGTGCCTCGGGTGAGTTTGGGTTATATTTATAATCACTTGTAATATATGTAGTTTTATAATTTGATTTGTTGGTTCCTGATCTTTGGACTCGAGAATGAGTGATTGTTGTATTGAGTATTCTTGGACGACAATTTATAATTATTCCTTCAATTGAATCATAATAATTTTGATTTAATCTTACATAATGTATAATATCAGATTTATCAATTTTGAAATCACCAAGGAATTGTTCAATTTTATCAACAATATCATTATGATACCATTGATTTGGTTTGTCTGTAACTGTATTGTCAGATTTGCCAGATTTGTTTGATTCCAATTCAAGTAAATTCTGTACTGTTGTTTCCAAGTTATGATTATATTGTTGTAATTTTTGAGATAAATAATCCAAGGGTAAACTGGGAAACATTTCATGTAATTGAACCAAATTAGAATCATTTATTGATTCAGATTCAATGAATAATTGATCAATGAGTTGAGTTATATCATTGGTTGATTCAAGTCGAAGATTTAAATCTGATTTAGAAAATTTAGGAAATAATTCTGATAATATTTCAAGATTATATTGTTTATTCATATCAACTTTTTTCGTTGATATAAGTTGTTTACTTTTGATTGTTTTTTTCTTGATGTCTTTTGGTTATCTTGTACTATTTACTACCCTTGTTTACCCCTGGTTGTTTAAATTGTTTGAAAAAATCTGTTAAAATTGTTAATTGTTAATTGTTTATTCTTAACTCATTAATATACACTATAAACTATCACCTCTTTTTCTTGTCCTTACACAAATTGCTTTTAATGCACTAAACCATCTCATCATTTCAACTTCATTATTCCCCTTAACTCTAATTCGTTTCAAGGGGGTAATAATTAATAAACACCAATCATTCCCCTCCCCCATTTTTTCCAATTCTATAACATCACATATTTCATCAATTGAAAATGTTTTTCTTGGACTACTATATGGTTGATCAGGTTTATAAAATGAAAGATTATGAGTGGTTAATATAAGGTAATATTTCTTCCATTGATGGTTATATTTACGTCCAAGAACTTGTAATGGACCTTTTTCAATTATATATTCTGATTCAGATAAAGATTTATCATGTTTATCATGTTTAGTATCATTATGTTCTTGTTTAATGTGATTATGTTCTTGTTTAGTATGGTTATGTTCTTGTTTTGTTATTTTATCTTGTATATTTGAACCAGGTGTCAGTTTATGTAATGGTAATCCTGGAGTTGATTCAGTCATATCTGAACTAAATTCATCTGCTGTATTGGCGATATATCCATCGCTTATAATCATTTCCCTTTTCTTGATTGAATGTTCAACATGGTCGACCTGTTGACCCTGTTGAGTTTGTCGTGTTTGTTCCTGTTCCTGTTCTTGTTCATCCAGATTATGTTTCTGTTGTTGCTCAACAGAATCCTGGGGATCTTGTTCTAAATACTTTTCCAACACATTTACCCATTGTTGATAAATCTTTTCATCATCACATTTAAAATGTAAAACCTTCTCATTGGTATAAATTGCAAAATGATTCTTCTTACCATCAGGTATAACATTATAACTTAATATCCTAACTCTTGGTATTACTTTATCAGGTTTATATTCTCGATTATCTTTATAATAACTTAATTGACATTGTCGTAATACCACCCATTTCCTTTTCCAGGCATATTTTGATTTTTTATAGAGATAACTTGATATTAGAACTTTATTGTTATCCAAAGGATTAGAAGTTATAATCGTTGTCATAATTGATGGTTTTTAAGGTTTGATTTATTGTTTGAGAAATTTTCGGTTGATCAAATGATTTATTTTTTGATCGGATTTTTGAGGAGCTGTCGATGGGAAGTTGCTCATAACCATTCAATTATAGAAGTATATTGTATTGATAGAGTATATGAACTATTGATAGAGTGTGTTTTGGTATCTTGGATAGAGTATGATATTGTGAGACTGTAATCATGCCCTGGGCTTTAACTAGTAATAATTTACGGCTAGATTTAAAGCCTGGTTAAGCCTTGAATTACCCCATAAGTTACATAATTGATTTTGTGTTTGCACTTACATACTACTACATCTTAACCTTGATATCAATGTTAAGTTGGAGTAGTAAACATGTTTTGACATTTTATTAAGAATCGAGATCTTTGATTGCAAATATTGGTAATATTAAACAGGATATTCTCAATTATACATTTGAATTTACAATTGGTAAAAGTTAAACAATTAACAAATAAAAGAAATTCAAATTCAAATTAAATTGTATCAAAGTTAAATTTAAATATTCAACGAATAAATTAACATCTTTAGCATATCCTTTAAGTATCTTACATTAGTTATTCTATAATTAATTAGTTAATGATATCTTCACGTGATCGTTTCAATTAGTAAGCCTTAATTATATCAAGAAAATGTCGCATATTTAAACAAATAACCGTTTTGTTACAATATGATATAATATTTTAAATTGTTAGGGGGTGACATAGTATATCCAATACGTCATAGTACTATTGCAATACTTGCAATAGTATACTGACTGTAGCAATGTAGACTAGTAGACTAATAGTAGATTATAACCGCCAGTAAATGTCGTTAGGTCCAATTTAAGCCAATTGCGCCAACCATCAAATCAAATCAAGAATCCCACACCCAAAAAAAATAACTAAAACAACTAAACCAACAAGAATAATATCAACAAATAACTTTAATATCACTTGATCTACACTTTACTTCATTACACTTTAATAAACATAGAATATAATGCCTTCAGTTACATCTCCTTCATTGTCTCCTACTTCAACTGAAGTTCCTATACAACCTCCTCCACCTCCTATTCCGGCAATTATTGTCCTTCCAGAAACTCCATCTCCTTCACCAAGAAATACTCCAGTAGATAAAATAAAACATCCAATGCTAAATCATACTCATAGTGATAGTGAATTAATCACTGTGAAACAATTTAGAAAACATAAACCGACAAAATTAAATCGAACCAGTAGTCAACTGGATGCTTCAACTCTGTCGGAAGAAGATGAAGGAGATCTTTTAGATTATTTGAAATTAAAACAATCTGATGATTATAGATTTGTTAAGTTTGCCGTAGAAGATGAAGAAGACAGTAAATTCTTTCATAATTCCGTGTCTTTCAATGATATTAATATTCAATGTGATACCGATGATGAACCGGAGTGGAATGATGATTTAGGTTGGGATTTATTTAGATTACATAATGCCAAGGGGAATTACGTCAAGGGATATTCCAACAATTATTATTATTCTTCAACTAGAGGAAGAGATTCTTTAAGATCTCCATCTCCAGGATCTCCCTTGGGTTCACCTACACGAAGAAATAGTAGTCCTGAACCAACTTCAACTCCTAGTTTATTTGATACTATGGATGGTGTCACTGGGTTTCTTCAATATCCTTCACAACCAATTACAAATCATAAATGTTGTTCTATTTCAAAACAACATACTTTATTTGAAGCATTATATAAAGGTAAATTACCATTCCAACCGAAATTACCCCATAGAACCATTCTTGTTTATCTTAGTGGGAGAATACATACTTGGGTGGCATTAGATTGGATATTAACTAAATTTATTGAAAATGGAGATAAAATAATCATTGTTTCTTCCGTCAATGCCACAATTTTAGAACGAAGAAGGAAAGCTGGAAGACGAGGTTCAACATATACTTCTCCACCTCGATTTAGTAGTACACCAATGATGAGAATTAGACAACGGACTGTTCCTAATAACATTATGAATATTGCTCAAGATATTATGAATTATTGTACAACGATAATTGATGAACGAATAATTGCCAAACTTGTCGTGGAAATAGTTGCTGGTAGAACAAAAGATGTTGTAAAGGATATGTATAAATTATATGAACCAAATTTGGTATGTACTGGTACAAAACCAAATATTAAAACTGGAGCTCCATTGAAATCTTGGAATTCTTCAAAATTAACTGATAGATTAGTGAAAAATTTCCCCCTACCAGTGATAATGGTCCCTGCGGTAAACATGTCTAGATTTGAACTTGATTTACAACAAAGATTCATGGGGAAAAGAAATTCAATAACTCCAATGTCCGATGATAGTTCAATAAATTCGTCAGTAAGTAGTGGATCTACATCTGAACAAACTTCATATGATGAAATATCAAATCTTTATCTTAATTATAAACAAGAAATTGACCAAGAGTTAAATCAAGCAGAAATGCAAGATATTTCCGATAGTTATTATTCCAATCTTGTTTCGATAATTTCAGATAAATCTGCTAGTTTATGTCATGACATCACGGAAATCTCGCCTGATTTCAGGGGGAATGGATCTAAATTAGCACGAGTTATAACTGGATCGAATTCATTTGGGGTTGTTCCATTTAGAACCAAGAGTTTATTAGATCCAATTGAAGAACCCATCCCGAAATTAAGTTTTAAGCAAGTTAAAGAACAATTAAGATTGAATAAAGTTGAAGAAGAAATTAAACCAAGAACTACAACTTTGAAATTTGTCGATGATCCTAAAAAGATTGTTAAATCTAAAAGTCATGATATTGGATCAGTTAAACCGAAGTTGGAACCTAGGAAATCTCATCAGGAATTAGGTAGTCATGATAAGAAGAGTGGGAAGAATGGGAAGAATGGGAAGAAGAAGAGAGGGTTTTGGAAGTCGTTGTTTGACTAATAACTGAGCGATAGCGAAGTTGAACTGTTTATCCTAATAACTGAGCGATAGCGAAGTTACTAGTTACATGTTTGACTGAGAGATACTAGTAACTAAGCGATAGCGAAGTTATTAGTTACATGTCTTTGTTTAACTGATAAGAACATTTTATCTAATACTATAACTAATAACTGAGCGAACTAACAACTAACAACTAACAACTAACAAGTTCGCTTTCGCTCAGTTATTAGTTAGTTATTAATTATTTAATTTAGAATACTATAAATAGAATAACCCCTGTAACTTCGTAACCCCCATAACTCTACCCCCATAACTTTGCCCCCAACTCTACCCCCATAACTCTCCCCCCATAATTGTACCCCCCAATATTATTTTCCAAATTATCTTTTTTTTTAGCCAAATTTAAATACGTAATATCAATATCACTCTATCAACTATGACACTACTATTATTCCTCCTCTTCATTCCAACCATCCTATCACTTCAACTTGACAATGATACACTTGACGATTTGAAACATTTCGATAAATCCAACAAATCAACTGGTCTTCAAGAATTCACCCCAATAATAGATACAATTGTTCAATCTCAAGTTAAAAATTATTCATTTAATGTTAATACAAGTTCAGGACTTGGAGGATTTTATGAACTTTTAATCTTCCTAACTGGGAATATATGTACACAACCTCTGAACATCCCGGAAAATGATACAAGTTTAGCCGTGTATTATCTGTTTAATTCTTCCATGTTTGATAATAATTATTTAGGACAATTGAAATTATTTCAAAATGGATATATGCAAGCATTGGCTATATTACCCATATCCCAAGTAGAACCAATTGAAGGATTTCAACCACCTACAGTGTTATATATCGCCGTGAGAGCTCCGGAGAATGTTAATGTTACTGCGAGTTGGACTTATCAAATTGGTGTTTCTCAAAATGATCTTGTGTTTCAATGGGATGATCGAGATTGGGCAAGTGTTTTAGATACAGATGATAGTAGTGCTGTTATTGTCACAGGGAATTTAACTGGGATAAGACATACTGATAAATTACCTTATTCATTATATGTATATTCATATAGTATGAAGGATTATTTCCTAGGGATGAATAATAGTTGGTGTGCTATACATAATGGACCTGCATTAATTGGTCCCAGACAGATTCAACTGAGATTTACAAATAGTTCAGGAGCCATGAAACAACAATTTGTAGTTGATGGATTGAATAAATCGACAAAGTATATTGGATACATTGTGGCGGAGAGCATTGGAACTATTACTGGAGGCGCGGTGTTTAAACCATTCACATTCGAGACATTATCGAGCAATTCATGTCAATTAATCTATGACTTGGAATTTTGTGATCGAGTATCATACTCGGTTCCCAGACCAAGTCAACCCCTTGGAATAAACTATACTCGGGATTTATATGACAATTTCACAGCATCACGATATGAAAATTTCACTCATGCCCTTCAACAAATCCCCTGTGATGTTCCTCCAGATTCTGCATTCTCCAACATGAAAACATGTGCTGATTGTGCCCAAGCATATAAGGATTGGCTATGTGCGGTATCTATACCTAGATGCAGCACCAAGAATATAACAGGGTATAAATTAAGACAAGTGAATGAAAGCAGGAATGAATTCATTAATGAAGTTGTTAAACCCGGGGAATATTTCGAAGTGTTGCCCTGTGTCAATACTTGTTATGCTATAGTTCGTGATTGTCCGGCAGATTTTGGTTTTGCATGTCCTACTAAAGATCCAATGAGTTATTATATTGATGTGGATACTGGCGAGGGGAATGAACAATGGAGGAGTTGTAATTATGTGGGGAAGTTGGGGGTTGTTGTAAGTAATTGGGGGGTTAAATATGGGGTGAATTTGGGGGTGGTGGTGATTGTTTTGATTGTTCATATGCTCTAATAACTGAGCGAGAGCGAAGTTATTAGTAAAAGACTTAGTTTGACTGAGCGGAGCGAAGTTAATAGAAGACGCAGTCTTTGCTCAGTAAAACTACTATATATATATGTTACTTAATCTATTACTGGGACTAATAACCTCGCTTTCGCTCAGTTATTAGTAGAAGTTACTGTAAGAATTACTACAATTAATGTAAATTAATCTAATAATTATATTACTCTCGTTCCATCTACTTTACTTGTTTATATTATTCCTCTATTAATAATATATTTTAGGGGTGCCCCCACCCATTTTACAGGTGCACTGTACCAAAAAAACATCAATATGAAAAATGAAAAATTTACAATTAACGCGTCACTTCTTCCATTAACCATGAACGACACATTACCTTGGTATGTACCTCAATCCAACCATCCCCATCTCATACTAACACACTTAGGATCGAGAAATACCGTCCTTCATCGCTTGATGAAATCCATGGCCAACAAGAAATCATCACCACAGTCCACAAGTTCATTCAAACCGGGAAATTACCCCATTTACTCTTCTATGGCCCACCAGGAACAGGTAAAACCCTGACCATAATCGCAATAGCTCGTGAGATCTACGGGAACAACTATAAGAACATGGTTCTTGAATTGAATGCCAGTGATGATCGAGGTATTGATGTTGTTCGAAATCAAATTAAGAATTTCGCCAGTACCAGACAAATATTCAATCAGGGAAATAGTTTTAAATTGATTATATTGGATGAAGCAGATGCCATGACCAACGCGGCTCAAAACAGTTTAAGAAGAATCATTGAGAAGTTTACCAAGAATTGTCGGTTTTGTATATTGGCTAATTATGCTCATAAATTAAACCCCGCGTTGATTTCTCGATGTACTAGATTTAGATTCCATCCTATAGATACCGATGCTATTAAAACAAGAATTGAAACTGTGATTGTTAAGGAGAACGTTGACATTGAATCAAATGCAATTGATGCCCTTATTAATCTTGCCAAAGGTGATATGAGACGGGCATTGAATGTATTACAAGCATGTAAAGCCGCCACGGACACTACAATAGATATGAATATGATATATGAATGCATTGGTGCTCCACATCCTCAAGATATAGAAACGGTACTTGATTCAATCTTGAAAGATGATTGGACCACAAGTTATTTAACAATAAATAAGTTTAAATCGGGCAAGGGATTAGCATTGATTGATTTGATTGCTGGGTTTATTGAGATTTTAGCAAAGTATGAATTGGGGAGGAAGGCAAGAGTGGAGATTTTGAAGGGATTGAGTGATGTTGAATATGGGATTTCCAAAGGTGGGAATGATAAGATTCAAACTAGTGCTATTATTGGGGTTATTAAGGGGGCATTGGAGAATACAAACTAATGCCGAGCGAAAGCGAGGTATTAGTTGTTACTATAATACTGAGAGCAAGCCAATATTTGTAGTTACTCTAATTGAAGTATTATATTATGTTTAGTATTAGTTATGCCAATTGCTAATTGTACAAAGTATTAATTGTAGTAGTTTACTCTTAGTAGGGTCAATAAGAATTAGGAATTGGAAGTAATTGGAAGTAATTCTTCGCTACGCTCAGTATTACTTGTCCTGGCTGCAAATACCTCGGATATCTGCCTATGTGTCAATTTCATATATTCTTCAATGGAAATATGACTCCAAGTTATTGTTTATAATTTCACTTCCGTAAATATGGGCTATATGCAGCCTCATGCATATGCTGTAATTATAACAATACTATTATCTACTCACCAACAAAGGTGAAATTTTCAGTATCGAGTACGTTATCCTTCGGTACCTTTCTCGTAACATCCACGTTTATTCTTGTTATCTCTTTATACTCCCCCCAATGCGTAAATTTCATATAATTTTTTTTTTCATTTATTTGGTTGCATTGAACCATGCGGCAAAAAAATAAATCTAAACCCTGAGTGAAAAAATAACTCAAACAATAGCTTTATAATTGGAAATGGAAGTGGAAGTTCTCCACTATTCCACCATACTTCCACTATAATTCCACCGATAGACCCATACTCCCCGCGATAATAAATTATGTTTTATTTGAATATTCCTATTGTA